>VZTX01017446.1:600186-617118 GCA_013400915.1 Pardalotus punctatus
GTTCAAGGCGGCAGGGAAGGGGGGGAGGGGCGCGTGGGGGGCCGGCAGCCTTCTCGCCTTGTCTCTGTTCCCCCCGCCTGCCGAGCGCGGGGAGTGCCGGGGCGCTCCGGCACCGGGACCCCAGGGGCCGGCCAGGGACGCGGGGTCTCTCACTGACCGGTCCGGCAAGTTGAACGCATGGTCTATTCCTCAGCCCCCGCCCCCCCCCACCCCCTACTCCGTGCGCCGGGGTGGTGGGTCTCCCGCACTCGCGGTGTGGAAGCGCCGCAGCCGGCTTTGGAGCTTTAAGATTAGCCTCCGTTAATTAAAGAAATATTTTAAGCTTAAAGGTCTCCTTAGAAGAAGCACATTAACTCGCTAATAAAGCGGGTAGAAAAACAATGCGATACGGGGCTGTTGGATCAGCGATCACAAAGGAAAGGAGAGATCAGAGAGATGCTACCGGAGCTGCAGTAAAATACGCCCTCCCGCCGCCGGACCCACACGGCTCTGATGGCTCCGCTGGAACTTCCAGCGTCTGTCCAGCGGCAAAGGGAAAGGGAGATGTTTTCAAGTGCAGCCGTTGCTGTCCTTTCTCAGCTTGCTGAACGGCTAGAAATACCTTAAAGCATATTTTACTTTTAGTTCAAATTTCATAGTGGTTTACTTTGCAAGTAGTCTAAGTCGTCGTCACTTACAAATAATTAGGATAATGGCAGATAACCTTTTTTTTGTGCTGAATCTCTGCTCCAAGATAAGCATCTGTGTAAATGAATCTGAGACTGTAGCTTCTTTGTGCCCATATTTGTAAGGTGTAAGCTGATCAGAGCAGCATGCCTGCAAAAGGCACACCTTCTAAGCTGCGAAACAAGCATGAAAATAAAAGCCATTAGAACTAAAGGAAAAAGGGTGCAATTTTCTAAATTAAAAGCTAGTATCACAAGGATGTGAAATACAAAGCACAATCATGAATAGGTCAACAGTTTAAAAACAATGATTGTTGCGATAACACTGCCAAAAGCAAATAATGTTTCTAAATTCTAGAGAAGTTCATCCACTTACTTATTCCATTTTGGGGAATTTCATGAATTGCAAAACAATGAATAAAAATAACATATTTTCCCTCAGTCTAGGACATTTGGAAAACTAGCTTCAAACCTAGAGCTAATCTCTTCAAAAGTATAAAAATCCTTGTTTATGAGTGTGATAAGATAGGTTGTCTTATATACATAAAGACAACAAAAATTCGATTGAGGGGTACTGTGATGTAGATATATCCACAAATTGGTTCTTCAGGAATGCTGCTGCTTGAGGAATAGTCCTGTATAGCATTAATTCTATAAAGGTAATTAGCAGTTTAACAGATGGATATTTTCCTGGTTTGGTGGGTTGTTTTTTTTCGTTTGTTTGGGGTTTTTTTGCCCAGACTTGCTGCATCTGTCTATAAAATTATGTTACATGGTATGCTGGCTCATTCAATAAACTATAAGCACATGTTTTAAGAAACATAGTGAAAGGTGGATACTGCTTACTCAATTTTTAAAAATTACATAATTAAAGTAGGAATCTAAATCTGTACAACTCTACAGACATATCCATCTGTTACTATTTTAAAATGTGCTGTTCTTTAGAAGGTTCATTTTAATATACCAGTGAAATAGAACTTCAGTTTGGAATAGAATATAAATGAATAGCATAAATTGAGTATTTCAAGGAAGCCAGTAATGCCAAGATATTCTACATGGGAACCTGAGATAGTTTAAACACAGTATCAGGAATGTTTGTCGCCTGAAGACTCCCCTTTTTTCAGCAAAGCTCTTAAGAATGGGCAGTTGGATTGGTGACAAATAATGCTGGATGAGCATAATTTTTATTGACTGCAGTGGGAGTCTCCCCTATGCATCTAAATGTAAAATTTATCTGCAGAAGGCAGGAGGAGTTAGTCTGCAATCCAATAAGGTTTGCTTCAGCCTTTGACATTATGCTTTTGGCTTAGCCTCTAAACTCCAAAATGGAAGAACTCTGCATCCTGTGTATTTCCGATCATTGGCCTGATTCTGCCTTCAATTTCTGCAGAGCAATAAAGAACAGCTTCTGTGGAAGCCAGAAAGTGAATTGGGCTAAGGTCTGTGAGATCAACATCAGGTCCCTGTGATGTGGGAGCTGCCTGGGGAAGGATTTGAGATCAGAGGACAAAGTAATTGCTGGCAAGTCCAGAATGGTAAAGAATTTACTTTCACATATTTGCAGCTTGAAGAATTTGTCTTATATAAATTGATAGCAATAGGGTAAAGTTACACACAGTTGCTGTTGCTTTGTTATTGAGTTTGATGACTGGTACAGATGTATCTATCACTTTGGTTTGTTACTCTGTTAGAGCAGTGCATATAAATAAAGGGGATAAATAACCTAATTTACTACGAGCAAGAGTCACAGTATATTAAAAATAGTGACACAGAGAAAGCTTTTGCCTCTCCTGGAAAAAGTTTTATAACAGATCTTTGTAGTCATCATTTAAACTGGCAGGTACAGTACACAGATATTTAGAGCCCAGGCACAAGCTTATTTAACCTTTTCAAAATATATTTTTGGCTAATATGGCTCCACTGATGGAAAGGGGAATTCTTCTATTGACTCTACCAAAGCTCAGTTTCACCCAAGTAATTGCAATTTTATTTCAAGACTATTTTGGTTTTGCACAAATAAATACTATTAAGGTTACATGAATGAGTAAGCTCTGCACGTCCAAAGGTTGTGCATCTCCCACTTCTCGTGGTTCCCTGAGGTGTTTTTCTGTTATTACTCCCAAAGGGGACGTGTTAGGCGGGTTACCACTGTCTTTCTATAAACCCTCAAAGTTTGTGGAAGTGTGTTTTCCCTCCTTGGAGCCGGGAAGGAAGGAACACACTTCAGACTGGCCCCTTTAGTGCCTCCTGAGGTTGTGAATCTCCTGGCTCTCCAGCAGTGCTGCCTCTGGGTAAGGCTCTCTTGGCCTTGCATTCCTGTCCTGCTGCACCCAGAGGGACCTGCAGTTATCACACCCCATAATTTTTGTTAGTGCAGACCTACATTTTGTTTCTAGCCGTCAAACAGACTTTTAATAAGCTGGAGATACTGTTGTTGGCTTCTGCACACATCAGATACATTTCAGTGTTGCAGTTGTTCAGTTGCCGGTGTGGATTTAGGATTGGAGCCTACAGACTTCAATTAACAGCTCTCCCTTAGGAGAGAGAGTGGCCTGGTTTCTTTCTCTCATATCAGCTCATGGTAGATGACTGGCAGAATTGCCTCCTCTCCAAACCAAGATGCTTCTCTGCCCTTCAGAAACATCATGACAAAGTTCTCCCTGACTCAGTGGCAAGGGGGTTTAGTTTCAGATGTACGTGTACATTTGGCTGTGCTCACAAGGCTTGTTACATCCTTGCTGATGGGTACTAGTGTGTGTGCACAGAGTTTTTCCAAGGACTCTTTTTGCTTGCACGGAACTGCCAGGGAATAAAAGAAGGGAAGAATGTTGGCCAGCCTGGCATAGATCATGTCAGAAAGAATTCTGTGTGTGTCCTGTTGCATGTGTGTCTGAAGAGCCAGCACAGTTGCTGGCTAATGTTCATTGTGTCTTGGCAAGGTGCAGGAGGAAACAGAACGGAGTATGAATCCAGAGTCTGCCACCAAGTGTGGGCTGCACCGTCTCTGAAGCAGCCCTGGGACTCAAAGATATAATAGACACAATTTCTTTCTAGTTTTCTGTGGTCTTGGAGGAAAGTGCTAACTTACTACTGACCTGACCTGTATTAATAAGTAATTCTTCTCCTTCAGTGCTGACTCAGATGTAGAAGCCAATAAGCAGAGTCAGAGCCTATTCTTTGTTTTCCTCTCCCTCATATTTGCCTTCGGAAAGAAAACATAGACTTCCAAGTCTATAGCATGAACTTTCAACAGCACCAGGGTCACCTGTCCATTTACTCCCTTGTATGTGCAAGCCACCTCTCTGACTCCTCATCAAAAATTCAGTTTCATAAGAAACAGTAAAGAGCTGAAATGAAAAGACAAAGGTAACAGATCTGCCTTCATCTTGGTTTTTTTGCCAGTTGTCCCATTATTGCAGAAGTCATCCCCAAGCTCTGAAAAAGGGTGGACTTCAGCTGCATTTGTAAAACAAGTGAGTAACAGGATTGGGACGTCAACGTGAGCCGGACTGGGAGCTCCCTGCTCTGGTGCTCTGTCCCACTGACCTCAGCAGTCATCCTCCAGCCAGTGTTTTCATGGCACTGCACAAGCATTATGGACAGAGACATGCAGTTTAAGTCACAAATGTCATAAATCTCAGTTCTTCACATTAACAAGATCACAAAGCCTACACAAGCAAAAGACTAGCACCCTAAGGACACAGGCAGTAAAATGCTCCCGGCTGCTTTGATGAACTTGAGCAATGTTCTCATCCACTTTTCTGCTGAAGCACTGAAGCTTTCTGTCCATTTTTCCTTCTGTTATTTATTACTACTATGAGCACTTGCTGGGTACTATATGCCTTGACTCCTTGTCAACTTCTAATGGAAGTTGAAGATGCTGAAGTAATTTGTAGCATTTGGGGGATTTTTATAAAAAATCAGTCAGTGCCAAACTTCACTGGAATTCAAACCCTGAATATTCTGTATAGGTAAATAAATATCTAGAGACAGATGAGTTTTGGAGCAAATTTTCTACACAAAATTACATTGAATTAATCTCTGCCTGTACTCTGTGTGGTTGTGATATATGGAGGCATTACTGATGAGCTACATTGAGTTGGCTCTTTGGCTGAAAAGGTTAACTGAAATAAACATGGGTTTATGTAGCAGGTTTTTGAAGAAAAAAAACTGAGCCTCATCTGCAGAATGATCAAGATGGGAGAACAGAGAAAAAAAATTGAGTTTTCTCAATGTACAGTGGAATACTTCCTTCCAAAGAAGAAATACGTATTTGCCTTGATGGTGTTATCAGCAGGGAGACAAATAGTCCCTGAAACTTTTGCAGGCAGAGAAGCTGTTCTGCTCAGCCTGCCCAGGGCAGCAGGTGCTGGTTCAGAGGCAGCCCAGCCTGTGCAGAGCAAGGCCAGGAGTAACCGAGTAATCCCTTCAGTCTAGGCAATGTGCCGCACCACAGCAAAGTGTACAAATGCATGGATGAGAAGGCATCTCCTCTTTTGGCATCTCTTCGCCTTCTCTGATCTCCTGCTGACTGCTGTGGAGCTCTGATTTAGGGCATTTATACCTGAAGGGATCTAGAAAATCCTTTCATCTGTTCTGATCCCCACCACCAGCCTTCATCACCTTAAATTAAGGGTTTATCAGGTATAATGAAAAACTCAAAAAAGTACCCTGATACCATTTGATTGAAAAGTACTCGGGAATTCATCCTTTGTGCCTGCTTCCACTGGAAGTATCCCTCCTAGTGTTGTCCGGCCAACAGCATTTGCTGTTCCAGGGCAATGTGCAATGTTCCTGTGGGTGGGATTCATGGCCTGAAGTGGGACTGCAGCTTTGCAGAAGTCCCATACACTGGTTTCTCCTGGTTAGGAACTGCTGAAGAAAGTTAGTTTTCTTACAGGAATGACTTTATGCTTTGAAAATGGGTCATCATTTTCTTCTTGATTTAAAATGCAAGGGAGCTTTCCCAGGAGTAACTTGGTTGCTGGTTATTCATTGCTCCAGAGCTGGTTATTGCTAGTACACTGTTTCATGTAACTTTGCATCTGGCCTGGGAAATGCTGCCTTGCTTTCTGCTGTAGACAGCCTAAAAAAACCCCCCTAGCTCCACCTCTGCTGCAAGGGAGTGCAGATAGATCAGTGTAGCAAAGCTGCTCTCATCATGCATACTTTCTGAATGCTTTAAGACAAGTAAAGAAATATGAACAGTGCTGTGGTTTAATGGCTGTTTGCATACATGTAGGCTATGTATCATACTTTAAATATGCAGATACACTTTTTAAGACAGTATAAACCACAATTAAGGTACGGGGAGGTTTAGCCAATTAGTGTCACAAAGTGAGTCAGCAATTTTTACCCTCCACTGTTAATAGGAAGAGTTGGCAAAACCTGTTCCTACCTTGCTTTGGTATTTCAGTTCAGAACTTTACAGTGCAAACATTACCTGGTTTGCAAACATTACCAGGCAGGAGTTCTGATGTCAATATGGGAAAACAACTCTTAGGCTGATTGATTTTGTGTTCTCCACCTTTCTAGAGACACCGAATATACCATAGAATTTTACCCTACTTTACAAGGCTCTCGAATGTGTTGCAGTTACTTTTGCAAAGATGTTAAATACATTGCTGAAATTGGTTAAATAGAGGCTATTGTATGAAAAATGAGAAAGCAAATAGAGACATATGAGAAAAGCTGTGTTTTGAAATGGTGTCACTTTTCTGCAAGGAATAGGCATTGAAAAGACAACTTTAATTAAAGTCTTTATTTCCCAGCATGTTTCACAGTTTAAAGATAGTAAACAGTAAGCACTGTTTCCCATGTGGTGATAAAATTTAGTCTTTCCCTTAAAAAAAAAATATTATGGCCATTTGTGCAGGGAACCTTCTCCCCCTGTATCTAGCACCTGGTGTAAACAGGAGGAGGACTGCCCTGTTGTCAGAAGCTAGGTGGCATTTGGGCACCTGCCACCACAGCTGTAAGCTCATGTCCATTTTCCTGATTTTCTTGCCCCAGCTGACATTCCTCAGTCCCTGTCTCACTCAGGTCTTTCTGCACAGAAGGGAAGTTTACTGTTTCTGTTTTCTATGCTTTGGTGAAGGAAATGAATTCCTTTCTCTCTCTTTCAATCCTCTCCTCTAAATCTGCCCCTTTAAAGTTCCTAAATTTTCTGCGGCTTTCTTGCTGTGCCAGTACCTTTCTCAAATTTGCAGTTTGCTCCAAGAGAGAAATATCTCTGTTTATAGCAAGAGGTGGGTTAAGTTGCTAAAATCTTACTGAAAATGTTGGAGGTCCGTGTTTGAGAAGCATTGTTTTATTCTTCCTGTTTTTTATAAGGAAATGGCTTGGATGGAGACACTTATGATTCCAGTGTATGGGGCTACTTCCATCTCCCAAACATTTATTTTAGCCACATGGAAAAGGTGGCAGAGAGCTGGGAAAGGAGAATTAATGTGAGCCTTTTCTGGAAAACAGAGTTTTGGTTTGAAATAAAGAGAAGAAAATAAAAGGAAAATGTCAAGACTTTGTTCTTAATTGAAGCAAAACAGAAGCCTTTTGAATAAGTTCAAGGGAAAACATGCTTCCAAAAGAGCCAGTCATCAGCATACTTCTCTGGGCTGTGGAAGATTTCAGGTGTATATTTTTACTCTTCCTCATGAGGAGCAGACACTTGAAACCCATATCCCAGTTGGACCCTTTGTGACTTCCGGCTTGCCCCTAGTAAATGCTTCTCTTTCCCTCTGGATTTTGAGCAAGCGTCTTGAACTGCAAATGGAAATTTCATTGAAACTGATGTGTTTCTATTTTCATTAAATTGTAATTTCCTGGCAAAAATAACAGTTGGGAAAAATCTGGCAAGATGGACTGACAGAGCACATATAGCTCTCAAAACAGGGGGGATGCTGAAGACAATTATTTAGGTCCAAACTCTCTTCTTGTCTTCAGAGGCAAAACATGGGTGCAGCTGAGGGCACACACCCTTTTGATTTGCCAGGGAAGTAAAGCATTTCTCTGAATAAGTGAATTGAATATTGTGTCCCTTTTAGTGTAGTGATGATTACACAACACTGTTTATTCTCTGGGTTTTTTTCAGTTCATCCATCATTCACAGCTCAGATTTCTACAGTGATTTCACCAAGCTGGTTTGCTGTACAATGCAAAATGGAAGTCAAGTTAATTTCGCGCTCTACCCACCTCAGTCTGATTAACTCGAATTAAATTTTGTGCTAATAAGTCTGAGTGTGTGACCATAATTGGAAAGCCTTGAGTTCCTCTGGCTGCAGGGAAAGTGTTGTTTTTCCCTGCAACATGAAAACATTTGAATCATAACATCTGGGAAATTCACAGCAAACAATGGTATCAATTTGAGGCCTCCAAATAAAGTTTTTTTTGTTTCTCATCAGGGACCGCAGATACATATCTGTGTCAGATTGCAGCTCTTGGAACATTTGGCCCATCTGCCCACCAGAGGAAAACTAAAGAAGCAGGGACACACACCTAAAAAGGGGAAACTGCTGAATATCTGTGTTTCTCCATTATATGGAAATCCTCTTGGACTAATAAGTGGCTGCTATATCTTAAAGAACTGGACAATTACATAAATCTGTTACCAAAGTCTGAACACGTCAAGTCAGTGGGAAGTGTAGCTAAGGTTGCAATCATTCACCAATGATTTGGAGAAAAAGGACAAAAATCACAGAAATGAGAGCTGAAAGACTGGTGGGAAGGTGCGGGAAGGGAAGGGAAGGGAAGGGAAGGGAAGGGAAGGATTTGGTCTAAAGATAAAGAAAGTTCCAGCATGGTAAAGAAAGAGTGTGGTGAATTTGAGTTTATAGTCCTATTCAATTTAGATCTATATCCTTGTATTTCCTAAAGCAAAGAGCTACTGTTTTTCTTAACTCCAGCAAAGACCTCTTGCTCCAATTATCACATGGTCCCTGAAGAAGAAAATCATAAACCCAAAGGAAAACTGCAGCAGGTGGAGTTTGGGAAAAGGTAATTCTGTGTTCTGAGAAATCCTGGTATCAGTGAAAAAGACCAAGGAAATGTGCCCAAGTACCTGGTGCCAGAGATGATGCAGGAGCACAGTAAGATTTTAGTAATGTAGTAGCACGTAAATCCTGTTTGGTTACAAACAGAGAAGCCTAGTGAATGTCAGACAGTGTGGAAGTAGTTGTAAATACACCTGCATTATAATGGAACATCTACACCTCCTGACCAGAATTCATGGAGGTTTATATCATCTGTGGGCTATCTCCCGTAGCAGCAGGAATATCATGATTGCACAGCAAGTTTATCAAGTATGAAACAAGCCAGCAAACCCTTTAAAAAGCAAAGTGTCTTACAACATACCATCCTAATGAAGGGTTTGAGGGTCAGAAATGTCAGCACTCACCGGAGAACTGTTCACCAGATGTTTTGAAGTCAAGCTCTGTTCTCTAACCTTGGGATCAATGGGAATTTGCTAATATTTTCCATAGAGGTAGGATCTAATGCAGAGGCATGATGAAACATGTAACTGGAAGGACTGTGGCACCACTCTTGTGTGTCTCTATCAGATCTGAATTTAGTTTTAGCAATACAGAATGGGCCTCTTCTATTTATCCCCTGTCTCTCTGGCAAATAGCCTTATAAACAAAGCATTAGCAAAGCAGAAAGAACAGATTGTACATGGCTCTAACAAAAACATGTTTTTGGTCTGACTGCCCCATAATATAGGAAAATCAGAGTACAAAATAACTGCAAATAAGACAAGCTAGCCTACTTGTACATCATTTCTATTGCGAAATGAAGCAATGGGATCTGGGCTTGTGTAGCAAATAGCCCTAAATTTCTTCCCCCCTGCTGCCGTGGGAGTTTAATTTAGCCAGGGAGTATTGTCTGTATGTGACATCATCTTGAAAAAACAGTCTTAAAATGGAGACAGGTAATATTACCCATTCATTATATTCCATATCTGTAAAGCATATACAGTGCACTGTGGATAAATAGAGCAACTTTTGGCAGGGAATTTCCTGAATATTTGTAGACAGATTTCTCATTTACAGTTTTCTCATTGTTTTGTACAGTGGGAGAGGATTGGTCTCTAGCAGTGGATGGGGAAGGGCGGGATTTTAATGAGGTATGAGCATGAAACAAAGGAAGTGGGCTCCATCTCCCAATACTGTGCACTGCCACCCACTTTAGTGGAAGTCACCTGTAAAACCTGGTGCTTGAACACATAACATACATCCTGAGGGGCAACACTCATGATGGCATCTTCTTTTTTTTTTTACACCAGCTATGGTGTTACTGTTTTACCAAATAAAAAACATGAACTGAGATCCCAAGGATGGAGTTGCCACACCAGTAGTTGTGGATTGACATGTGTGTGCTTGGTTGTGGTTTGGTTTAGGCACCTGCTGAGCCCTCACTTCAAGTCTTATGTTTGTCTGCAACAGGACAAAGGCACAGAGAAATCTCTTCAAGAGCTAAAGATCTTACCTGAACCATGGGAAACCCTTAAAGCATAGAGATTTCTTTCTGTCACACAGGAGGAAATAGGACCCCAGGCAGGGTGCAAAGTTCTCCTATTGATCTCAGTAGTTGCTGTAATTCAGCAGGCTGCTACAAGCTGGTGGTGCTGTCTCAGAGCCTGCCAACCTGTGCCAAGTGTGGGCTCTCTCCCACGTCCAGACTGGCTAGAGAGGAGGCTCCAAGTCACGCTGCTCTGCTCTTTTCCAAGTGTTCCCACTCTCTCACTCCTCACACTCTTCGTGCCAGAGGATGAGGCAAGACAGACTTCAACCCACTTAGGCTGTGGTATGCTTTTGAGCGGTTTGCTTGGCCTCAGTAGATAAGTCACAAATTTTCTTGTCATTGTGACTGGCTCTTGGTGTATTATCAGCCTGAATGTTGCTGAGGGGTTTTTGAACTGGGGATGTGACTGGGCTTTTAACAGTCTGTGGCATATGGGAATATACATTAAGCCATTGAGAATATTTCATCACAAAGGAGCTTTTGAAAGAACACATCATATACACCTGCCAAGAAGCATCTCAAATAATTGAGTTGATGATAGTGGAACGAGTAAACTGTTTATGAGGGAGTGACACTGCATCCAACACAGCAAGCACTAGCATTATAATTAATTAATGCTCATAGATGTTTCCTTAGCACAGATGCTGTGGTTTTCCGTACTTCATCTTTGACAGGGGAATACAGGAGGAGTGAAAATGCTCTGTCATTTTTGTCGTGTCTTCCCTCTTGTTAATGCCTCACACAATTGGTGGTTTCAAGGTCACTTTATTCTCTGTCACCAGCAATACCAATTTTGTGCTAAAATGAATCAAAATATGTTTATTGTAACAGCCCCCTTAGATCCCTTACTTCATCCCAATTCCTAACAGGGGTAAAATAGCCATAAAGTAAGTTCAATTAATATAAAAATAAAATTTGCTTAGAGCATGTATTTTAGAGCCCTGTGTTTAATGACAATCCACATTATTCAAATAGGAATAAAAATATTTATAGATTGTGTTTTTCAGATGGGTTTGCAATAGAGCCAGCAAGGGTAATGTATGATGAGATTCCACAATCACATTTCTCCTGCACACATATTGATGGAAACCCTCCCAGCCGAACACAATTGCATACACCTTTTTGTCAATCTGTGCATACGTTATTACTGTAGAGATGGAAGAGCTGCATACATAAACTGCTCACTGCCCTACCTGCAGTAACAGAGCCACAAGTCATCACTTGGATGCATCCATCTGAATTTTTATTATTTACATCATTTGATGAAGGTGGTTTCCTGTCAGCATCCCATTGAAATGCAATTGTTAACAGCTCTGAGTGTTACCAAGATTTCTGAAAAACAAGGTAAAAACTTGGCAAGATAACTTGTAGCCTCTAATATCTTTTTATGTTGAACAAGCAACAGCAGTACCACATCTTTCTACCAATTTATTAATTATCCTAAGCTGAAAGAAGAGGATGAAAATGTTTTCCTCTGATGATGCACTTGTTCCTTTCTTAGGAGTCTGGAACATGATGCAGATTTGTTTCATATTGCATCCTGGCAGCCTGAAGTTCTCAGGATTTTAGTACAGGAATGGGAGTTTTACACAACCTAAATGTTGGATCCACACGTGCTTGAGCATGCAGTGTGCTTGTGGACACACTTAACATGATGATTAGTGGTTGTGTCCTTTATAAAAATCTCTGGCTGACAATTGTGCAAGGTTTGAGAGCTGTGACTGCTAATGGACTTCTACAAGCATTATTTTGACTGGTGCACTGGAATTTTGCTTGGGCTTTGCAGTGGCATTTATCATAGGAATAATCTCTATCAGTGAGACCCAATCTCTTACTGACAAGATGACATTGGTTCTGACGTGGTCTTTACTTTCCTTAACTTCCTTCTTCATTAAGGCAGCATCTCTGGTTTATTTGCTGCCTATATATTCTTTTCCATTTGCTCTCATTTTGAAAAGTGATTTTTCTTTTACTCTGGCAGCATAATTTCTTGTGACAGCCACCCACTGTGTTTGTGGGTTCTCATTCATTTGCCACCGACTTTTCCTTAGTTTACAGGTGGATGTTATGTTGCATCCACATAAGATGCAAACACTGACAGCTATTTTTTTATTGAAAATATATTTTATCAGCACTTTTATCATCCAAATGATTTTATCACTACTTTTTGCTTAGTTTCAGTCAACCTCAATTAATTATTACTGAATTTTTCTCATATATTACTTAGTATTAGATCAATTTCATCCCTATAAATAAACACAGAATCCTTCATTAGCAAACCTGTCATAAAACACTCTGTGGGTTCACTTTGGATCTTGTTCCAAGTCATTAAATTTATGGCTTGACAATGCTGGATTAGCTTTTTGAAGAGAACAGTTAAGATATTCAGCTAACATCTAGTCAAGCTCTATCCATGTTGCTCTCTTCTTCCCACTCAGGTTAACCAGAAAATGTGTAGCTCCTTCTTTATTGTGACCTCCAGTGAAATGCAAGCCAAGCTTTGTCTGTTGCTTGAAGTTCTACTGCTTGTCAGAAGAGCTGCCTTTCTGTCCTTTAGCTACACTAGGTGTGGGCTCCAGAATATTCTGTCCTCTCAAGGAGTGTCCTGTCCTTTGGCTTATGTTAAGCCCTATCATATGTTGCACTGTACTGAGATTTGGAAATTAGGACTCTGTACAACGGGAATTGTGGCAGTGCAAAGTGCTCCAAAATGTGTTGAAAAGTGAGTATATGAGGCCAATGTTAGAACTATTTTCATATTTGCTTTACCATATGTAGGTAAAGAAGGGCAGTGAAGTCAAAACTGAGCAGTAACAATTACAGTATAACAGGAGAATATTCTACAACATTTTTTACCATTCTTGTGACAAATTACTGTCTCAACATCATTAATGAATTTTCCTTCTGGGGATACCCTGTAGGCATCAACTGTGCCTTCAAAAAAAAAATCTGGTGAGAAGAACAGCACCTTTTCCTGCTGATCTGATCAACTTCCAAGCATAATAAGTAATAAGCATATTAGAAAGAACTGAGAAGACCTTGTGAAATAATTTGCAATAGTGTCACGGGGTGACTCCCAATAAATTGAGCATATGGTAATTGTTCACATCTGACTGTAAGCTTTTAGATGTAAACTAAAAAAGAGGGAAACAAACAAAAGCATGGTATTCTTCTGGCCAATAATTATAAGTTCAGCAGTGTTCAGCAGCACATTAGCATATTAATTACATGGTAATCGTGTAACAACCACGCAATTGTAATGTCTTGCTAGTTGCTATCTTTGGGTAGCATTTTGATAGGGGCCTTCGTGCTTTAGGAGCCAATGCCAAAATAATGTGGGTGTCTACATCTCACTGAAGGTTACTTAAGAAATTTTGAGAATGCTATTCCACACTTCCCTTGCCTTAAAAGCACCCTTGATCCTGATGTTATCCTTTTGTTTGTTATTACTGATGCTGTAGTTTTAAAGGAGCTTATTAGTTGGTTCCTTACGAGCTTTTGAACGTGTCTGGGAGTCTATCACAAACTGCAAAGCCTTGCAGAAGTTCCCAGGAGTGGCCCTGTCCTGTGGCATGGCCCGTCCACTTCTGTATCTCCTGGGAGGCTCAGGTTGATGTCTGACATCCAAGCCATTGGGTACAGTTTCACCACTAGATGGGAGCCTTGGTTATTTAGCCTTTGCTTTGAAGTGGTGCTCTCCAAGCCTTGGAAAACCATATTCCCTCTCGGCTCTTGTTTCAAACTTGCAGGAGGCCTGAACCTCCTCCCATTGCTGTGCAGCACATTCCAGAAACACTGGCTAACAGTGGTCCCTAGAGAATATCCCTCTCAGCTGATGCCCTACATGACCAGCATTCAAAGTGGTCCCTACTGTTTAGTATGGAAGCACTCAGTTACTGCCCAAGTCTTGAGGGACATGCTGGGAATTGCAAGAATGGTCTAGTAAACTTGTTTTATGGCTTATTGTTTCATTGGGAAATGCAGCATCAGTAGTTTGCCAATTGTTTTAAAATCACTCTGATCACCAGAGAAAAATGAAGGAAAAGGAAAGACAGGCTTGACTTTCACGGTTCAAAAAACAGTGGTGGAGTTGCTCCATTTCTAGAAAGATGCACAGAAACAAAAGGAAACTTTATAAGCTAACCCAGCTGAAGGAAATCCTCTCCAACTCCTGCAGCTGCTGGGATGCTTCCACAACCCTTTAAGGTGAGATCCAATGTTTAAACAAGGCAACAGTCCAGTGGATGTCTCTCACGAAAAGAGTCTCCACCTAGGGCCATGTCTCTGATTCTTAGGGACTCTCTGCAGTTAAAATATCCCCTTCCTTCCCCAAGTGAGTTTGTAATGCTTAGACTTGATTCAGATACTCTTTAGCACCTTTTCCACACAACCATTGTGTGTCCTTGCCTTGCTGCTGCTTGAGTAGGAAGATGGCAGACAGAAAACCAAGCTAAGGGCTGTCCCTGGACTCAGTTTAATTATAAACAAGCTGTTCATCCATTATGAGGGAAATGCTTCCTACAGAAGTAGGATGGAGTACAGACCTCAATGTACAACCTCTTTTTTCAATTGAGAACTGCATCGTCTTCACATGTGCATGACTGACAATCACACTTCAGAAATAACCAAGAGAAATAATGCTTGTGGACAATTACTAACTCAGGACTGAGACTTGGCATGAGTGCAACCCAAAAGCTGCTGGGTGGTAAAGGGTTCATTGTGTGCCTCCTGCCCTGGGCTGTGAGCGTTATGAGAAACAGGATCTGCAGTAGTCAGTCCATCAGCTTTCTTCCAAGCGGACATTATTTTCTGAGAAAAAAAATCTGAGAAAGGACATGTGGCCAAGATGTTCCTAGGAAAGGCAAGGATTCAACTGATCACTTACAGCATGGCCAGCAGGGTGAGGGGGGTGATTCTGCCCCTACTCTGCTCTGGTGAGTCCCCACCTGGAGTCCTGCATCCATCTCTGGGGTCCCACAGGAAGGACATCAACCTGCTGGAGCCAGTCCAGAGGACAGGCATGAAGATGATTAGAGGGATGGAGCACCTCTCCTATGAGGAAAGGCTAAGGAAACCGGGATTGTTTCCTCTGGGAAAGAGAAGACTTTGGAGTGATCTAATTGCAGCCTTCCAGTACCTGAAGGGAGCCTAAAAGAAAGGTGGAGAGAGATTATTTGCAAGGGCATGTAGTGACATGACAAGGGGGAATAGCATTAAATTGAAAGGTTCAGGTTAGATATTGGGAAGAAATTCTTGACTCTGAGGATGGTGAGGCACTGGAACAGGTTTCTCAGAGAGCCTGTGGTTGCCCCATCCTTTAAAGCATTCAAGGCCAGGTGGGATAGGGCCCTAAACAACCACATCTAGTGGAAGGTGTCCCTGCCCATGGCAGGGGGACAGAAACTAGATGATCTTTAAGGTCCCTTCCAACCCAAGCCAAGATCTTCTATGGTTTTCTCATGTCTAAAGTTGATGTTACCACTGGTACCCTTCTGCTGTGCCAGAGGCTCTAGCTAGAAGTGTCTCATTATCTTTGACTGTAATGACTTGAGTCTGCTGGCTGTGTTCTGACAGCCTGCTTTTCCAGGGCGTGATGCAGAGCCATGTTCCTCACCAGCTGCCAGCAGCAGAGATGAAGACACACTCTGAAGTCTGGGATGTGTGAGGAATTGTATTTCCTCCTCATTAGCACTCATGGAGGTCCAGTGTGCACACAGCACAGACTTGCCAGTCCTGCAGGAGCCCACAGCCTGTCTGGGAACACAGGAGTACACAGACACAAACAGGAAAATGGCATCACTGCTTATTGCTGGACAGAGCCTACCTGATTAAAGCGTGACAAACTGCTGAGCCCAAAAGCACACAGATTTACTGTAACACACAGATATTATGTTGAAGCCAACTAGTTTTTCACAGAATCATTCAATTTGTCTGCAGCCTCAAAAGATATTGCAGTTTATTGACCAAGTGAGTAGCAAAGTGGCTGAGTATCACATTCTGTCAAAATTATGTAGGTTCAGCTAGGAGTAAAATCTGTCTTCAGGTTAGTTTTTATGCAAGGCTGTGATGTGACTAACATTGAGATCAGATTTCATTGGCAAATCAGGTAAGAAGCAAAGTGAGGTGCAGAGAACTCATTTAAAATCACAGCTGAAATAATACCAAACATGCAAGTGAAAAAATTACTGACAAAGTTAATTGCTTTTCTTCCATATTAAAACAGTTTCAAGTTTGTTCCAATGTGAAAGTCACTTGCAAAGACTCTAGGGCATTAAAATTAAGCTTTCTTCTTTTGATTTAGTCCATGAATTAGCTGCATTAGAAACTCAGGCAGGGACACCAGCTAGAAGAAAATCAGAACTGTCAAAGATATGAGATCTGGCAAAGCTCTCAAAGGCAGTACATTGACAATTAAGTTTCTCACTAATCCCCATGATACATGTGTGCTTATAAGCCTAAGGAAATTGTGTTTGCTTTTTTTTTAAATATTAGTACCTTATTTCTCCAGATTTTCATTAGACCTTCTTTTCTTTTCTTTTCTTTTCTTTTCTTTTCTTTTCTTTTCTTTTCTTTTCTTTTCTTTTCTTTTCTTTTCTTTTCTTTTCTTTTCTTTTCTTTTCTTTTCTTTTCTTTTCTTTTCTTTTCTTTTCTTTTCTTTTCTTTTCTTTTCTCCTTTCCTTTCCTTTCCTTTCCTTTCCTTTCCTTTCCTTTCCTTTCCTTTCCTTTCCTTTCCTTTCCTTTCCTTTCCTTT
>VZTX01017446.1:617244-780319 GCA_013400915.1 Pardalotus punctatus
TACTCTCCTCTCCTCTCCTCCTTTCTGTTCCAATAGTTAACCTGCTCTGTTTGAACACAGTTTGTTTCCTTACAAGGCGAGCAGCAGCTTAAGCAGCTCTTTAGGACTGAAAACATTTGAGCATGCACAATTTGGTACTGTAAATCTTTTGTGCTAGGATTTTCCTTCAGCATCCAGATTGACTTTTATGACCATGACAAGATCAGAAGTAAACAAGTTTTTATAGCACATGGACCAAATTTCACCTATTTATGTATCTCTAAGTCCACTTTAATTAATGAGGTTGTGTAGTTAATATAGCTACTTCTTTATAAGTAAGGCCCATTCTGGATCCTGTTTATTCAATAACTCATTAAAACACATTGGTTTGTTTTAAAGCAATCTAATCTCTAACTACTTAAAATGCAGCTCATGGGATTGATAAATATGCTGGGCTCAGGAGGAAAAATATCACATTTACAAAGATGCATATCAGCATTAAGTATGGAATTTAAAAGCCTGTAGAAATGTTGGCTTGACAGAGGAAGATGGAGCATCCACTTTCTTCCTCTGGAGCTAGGTAATTTCATTAGTGTTCAGTTAAGAGTGGGTGCATTGCCTCTTTCACTGCTCACACTTCCATTCTTTCAAAGGGCACAGTCTTCCTTTATAAGCAAAGGCTCACATGTTGGATGAAATGCTCCTGGCCAGCAAAGGCTCCACGGGAGCATTTAAAGAAGTAACTGTTATATTTTGCTAACATATACTGAACTTCTGTGGATTACTCTGCTCAGTATCCATAGTTCAGTGCCTTGGAAATATTCCAGAAAAGCAGTTTGGTCCAACATTGAAAAACAGTATTGTCTGATGCTTGAAACATTCACAGGAGAGGGTCAGTTTTGCCAAATCTCCTGATTCACACCAAAGTAGCTGAAATAACGTATAGAAAGTTGTTGTTTCAAAATAAAATTTTCCTATCCTTTGAAGAAGGGTGAAGATGTGCTTGAAAAAGATGTAATCAAGGCAAAATGTGAAAACTGAAACAAAATATTACAATTAAATATTAGCTGAAAGCTTTTGGATTATTTTCTTGGGCTATTTCAAAAAAATGCTTGAAGTAACATTTTTGAAGTAAATGATTTGTGATAGAAATGTGCTCTGTATATTAAAAACTCTTTTAGGGCAAAATGCATATGGAGTTATGTTTCCATCCCTGAGCAAATAAACTGACCACAGTGAACTCAAAGGAATGTGGCTTGATCTCATGCTGGAGAGCTATTCCTCTGAATCTTAGGAAGAAAAACTCACCTGTTCTTTGGAAAGGAACAAATGAACAAAGGTCTTTTCTCAGGTAACCTTAAAAAGAAAGCTAATTAAGGAACCATATGGAAAGAAATGTAGGGATTTGCTTATCTTTTGAAATGGAAGTAAGAATCATCAGTGTATGATAGAAGTCATCCATGTTTGTCATATAACTCACGTGAGCTTGCCAAGTCTCATCTGGAAGGGATCTCTGTGTTGAATGTTTGCCATGAGGAAGATTCTACCACTTCAGGACAGCCTCAGCCAGGGTTTTAATTGTTTCACAATGAAAAGCTTTTCTTATATCCAGACAAAATTTCTTTTGACGAAATTCTGTGCATCATTGTAAGGACATGTATCTACTCTGTAGCTGCATTTCAGGTATTGAAAGACTGTGACTATGTCCCCCAGGAGCCTTTAATTCTCTAGAACAAGAAAACCCAATTTCTTCAAAATATCTTCATGCCATGTTCTGCAATCCTCTCATCATCTTCATGACCCCTCTCTGGGTCCTCTCCAGCTTTTCAGTGCTTCTCTCAAACTGGGGCACAGTGTTCCATGTGTGGCCTAACAAGTGCCAAGTACTATGAGATAATCCCTTTCCTGCTGGCTGTACTCCTCTGGCTGATACAGGCTCAGGTATGACTTGTTGCAAGGACAGACTCCTGGCTCATGTTTGGTCTATTTCTCATTAGGACCGTCAGCTCTTTTTCAGGAGAGCTGGACCTCCCCAGCCTGTATCCTCAAATGATGATTCAAGTTCGGTTTATTGCAGCTTGGACTCCTTCACCACAACAAGGGGCACTTTTCATTTTTGCATCTTTCTGCACCAGATCTGTTCAGTACAGTCCTTGGCTGACCGGGTTACTTTACTGCCATATGAGGAAAAAATAGAAAGGGTCCGAGTGGGTGGTAGACAGGATGCAATTCCTCCTCCTGCCTAGTTCCTGTCTGCAATGTGAACTGCTGGGACTGGCATGAAGTCCAGCAGCAAAATTCTGCTTGGGTAAAGGAGCTTATTAGTATGTGATCAGCAAGTCTGAAAGGGTTTGTCTCATGGCCACTCATACATGGATAAACCAGAGGGTAGCAAGCTCCTCCTACTTTGAAGAAACGCCAAAGGGACTTCTCTTGGGCAGCAAAAGAAGGAAAGATGACACATCAAGACAGATGCTGATGCCTCAGGAAGAGAAGCATAAGGAAGGAAGCACATTATCTGAGTGAAACTGCTCAGCTCCTGGTGCTGTACACTCAGAGAGTCCTTGAAGTCTCCTTTGCACCTCTGCTGCACAGGGGCACCTTCTTCTTAGTGGCATGTTCCTACCTCTTTTTAAAAAGTAGATATTTTTCCATATGACTTTATTTATCTTGTCCATTCCCAATTACTACTAGCAACTTTGTCCAGTTTGTTTTTCAAATGATCAAAGCAAAAGAACTTCCATTGGTTTCTAGAATTCAACGTTCCATCTCTTGGTTACAACACTGTCACAGTTTTGGGGAAAAAAAAAAAAAAGAGTTTTTTTTGTCTACATTTTCTTTAATCAATGCCACTCTTTCGTTACTAGTTATTCCTTAAATCATTTTTAAAAAGATTTCTCAATTTCTTTGCACCTGCAGAGACTTTTATGGAGTTATCCTATTCCCCCTCAGTCAGTTAGTGATACTGAGCTAAACTATCATTTCTTTAATCTTCTCTGGAAATGAATCCCTCAAGTCCTTTAGACATTTTTTGCTGCCCTTTTCTGAATTTCCTGCAGTTTGTTGGAGCCCGTCTGGCAGAGATGTGCTTAGAGTAGGGAGCAATATTCTACCTGCAGCTGCCTTGTTTGCTGCTCTCTGCACCTTGTCTCTGGGTTCTCAGCTCTCCAGCTGGGGAATCAGTGGTACAGCCCTCAGCAGCCCTTGCAAAATGTAGTAGTAGCCAGAAATCAGCTTCAGCAGCTTTAATGGTGCTGGAGCTGAGCCCTCTCTATGGTGTTTGGCTGAGGCAGAGGAATACAGATGCTGCCAGTCCTGAGAAAGCTGCAGCCCCCCTGAGATGTGTTCCTGAAGCTTAGCATTTTTACATAAGATATAAATCAGAGTGCTTTGAAACTGAAAGCACATGCATGTGTAGTAGGCAGATGGAGGCAGTGATCACATGACAAAATGTAGTTTTGTGGGGAGAAGGGGAAAAAAATTAAAGAAAACAGTACAGCATAGTCTAGTGCATATTCTCAGCCAAAGTGGAATCCCTCTTAATATAGGAGCACAGGCTGGGAGTTAGGGGACATTAAGATTGCTTTGCAGTTTTCACTTCCTGAGGAAGAGTATATAGAAATTCAAATCCTAGCATGAGTTTTAACACACAGCTTCAACAGCTGTTGGGTATCACATAAGGAATTGGCAAGTCTGTGGCAACAGCTGCCACTTGCCACATCCCTGGCAGTACCACAGAGCTGTAAGAGATGGAGGTGATGCAGGTACTTTTGTGAGGCATTTTCCACTTGGGCTGTATTGAAATAGAGCATCTGTGGTGTCAGAAGACATTCAAGACCTCCCATGTTACTTTCTCCAATAGAGTTAAGAGATCATATTTTTTTTCAGTCTATAAAACATGGTTACTAATTTATGATACTATATACATTAAGTCAAAATTCAACGGTTTGATCTTCATAAGAGAAAATACGTCTTGAAGTCAGAGACATCTTATTTCATGCATAGTCACGTGATTTTAGAGGCAGAGCTATGAATTACACTTGGTGTGCAATCATTTCAGGTGCTTTATTTCCATTTGTCCCCGAAACAAGATGAACACATTAATCTGAAGACATGGATGCCAATTCTAACATCTCTGAAAAACTCACGTGTTTTCTTCCTTCCCTGTTGGTGGGGAAAAGGATGCAGCCACAATGCAGCAGTCCTCTAGGTGGGTCTTTATTCAAAGCTAGATCAAAGAGTTAACTGTATCTGTTCTATGACCTTCATTTCTGTCATACTTTAGGGCATCTGAGAATTACTATTCCTTTGTAATAGACAAGCAGCACACAGTAGACAGAGGGAAGTAATATTTAGGCAGGAAATCAGCAGTGTCCTCATAAAAGAGAATTTAATCCCTTGCAAACATCTTGCCCTACCCCCCAGAACAGCTGGTGAGTTTTTTTCCTTTCTCTGCCCAAAGGAACAACAAAGAAACTGTCTATGTAAATGTTTTATTTTTCACAATGACAGCTAGCCTCGCTTTTTAAATAGTGAAATGTCTGAGGGGGTTAAACCTGGATGTGGGCTGTGTACAGGTTTCAGTGCTTAACGGTCAGGTCAGAGAAGGGAATCAATTTTTTCCCTGCTTTTAGAGCCCAAACTACTGAATGTACAAGATTAAATATCAGGTAGTAGGTATTTCTATGGAGCTAGTTTGTACTTGCAGCAAATTCAGTGGCACACATATGTTCCATATGGAACACATATATATTCCATATGGAATAGGATTTCAGGGAGTGTAGTGTGCAGTCATTTGGGAGTGGGTTCTCTCTACTTACTTCATCTACTGTTTCTGATTACTTTAAGAGTCCTCACAGATATAATCCCCCTCTATATAATAATGTCACCAGATACAATTCTTAATGTATTCAAAAGAGCTGGACCAGAAAATGAGTATGTATTTACAACTATATTTTAATACAGGAGGTGAGTATCCATTATAATGGAACAAAACTTGTAGTAATAAATGAAATTAAGAAAAGTAAGACAAATCATCTCCTTTCACTCTGGAGAGTCTATCCTGAGACTTCCAGGACATCATGCAGAGTACTTCAGATTTGGACTTGATCTCCAAATACTCCAGACACAGCCTCTTCTCCCCTTCCCCCAAATTCTGAAAACTTTACTATTCATTTAAGCACAGGAGGACTCACAAATCAGGCAATTGTTGATTATTTAGCTATGTTTTAGATATGATTATTTAGATTAGATATAAGGACGAAGTATTTTAACAGTGACGGTGGTGAAGCACTGAAGCAGATTGCCCAGGAAACACTTAAGGTCAGTTTGGATGAGGATCTGAGCAACCTGATTGAGTTGAAGATGTCCCTGCACATTGCCAGGGGATGGGATTAGAAAAGCTTTAAAGGTTCCTTCCAGCCCAAACTCTTCTATGATACTATAATTCTATGATTCTACTGCTAGGAACAGGTCTCTGACACTTTTGGGAAAAAGAATCTGTGAGACTATATACTTGAAAAACTTTAGAAATAAAAAATGTTAATGTCTATATAACTGAGTTTCTCAATCCTCGAGCTTCCTTTCTTTTCTCAGGTATCTTAAATATGTGCCCACATCAAATGTTGGTTCCTTGGCTTTTGCAGTGATTTTGAATCTCTGGCATCCACAAAATTATGGTAATCCTAGAAAATTAATGCTGTCTCTGATGAGAGTCAATAAAAATGTCTATAGCTGTTATATTCAGTTTGATTTGACCATATACTTACCTCCTTCTCCATCTCTGTATACTCAGTGAAGTCTGGAAGGGATTCAGCTGACCAGCTAATAGACATTTATTTCAGGATGAGGTAAACCTCTCCCCATGTTCTCTCACTGTATTGACTAGCTCTCCACTGAGTAGGGAGGCTCCCAGAACCCAGACCCACAAACTCAAGCTCTGAGAAAGTAAAGGAGGTATCAGAGTGTGGCTTAGGCTGGCCAAATAAGTACATGTAGCACTGACCTGTCCCAAGCCAAGCCCTCAGGCACCATACCCATATTTAAAAAAAAAAAAAAAAAGTAAAAATAAACCAAGCAAAAATAATCCCAAAAGCAGGAAAAGCCATGAGAAAGGCATCATTCTACCCAAGAAAAATTCTTCTGTGTAATTAAGTTTGCTTCATTTAAAGAAAATCCTCTTCTGTCTGTTCTCTTTATGCTGAGGCACTGTGCACTTGGCAAGGCTCTAGCTGAAACAGTGTCCTTCAGAACATGGGCAGACAATTTTCCAGTGGTTATAAGGCAGCAGGAGAGTGTATATAGTGATCTGGGGGAGTGTGGAGGGACCTGTGTGCTGAAAGAGGGCTGGCAAGCTCAGGCCATGCTTGCAGAACAAGCTTATTTCCAGGCAGAACCCAATGGCCTTATTCACACATGCAGTTTAATCAGGGTTCATCACCGTAATCAAGCTGGTTAAAAATAAACCACTGTTGCATACCATGACCACTCCATTAGTTTGGGACTCAGAAAGAACACAGATATATTTCTGAAGTTTTGGTTCCAAGGAAGTCCATGCATGTGGACATATGTTCATTACTCCCTGGTTTTTGGTAGTCTCCCTCACTACACTCCATGTTGCAGTGGAAGACCTGAGAGCTATGGGAATGTTTTGGATGAAAACAGCTAGAGTAGGAAGAGTGCATCTAAAACTTCCTTACACTATCAAGTCTTGCAGCTTTAACTGCACCAGTAAAGAAACCATTCTTACTTCTCTGAGACCTGATGCAGTCATACCAGTTAAGTGTGCTTCTGGTGGCAGAGCTTATTCTGCTTCTGGCTGCAAAATGAGTTTCTCTAGTGCAAATGATACTTTCAAACCAATATGACTATATACAAACTGCAGCTTCCAGAAACAGATGCAAAACAAATGTTTAAGAAAAAGGGCCTGTATCATTGCATGTTAGTGAAAATAGCTCTAACAGGATAAAGTCTCTCTAACATGGGCCAGACCTAAATGGCAAGCAAAAACATGGTATTCTGAGTGGAAATGACACAGAGAGGCTTGTGTAAACTGCAAGCTTAAGTCAAGGTGTACAAAATATCTCTGCCCCACATTCCTTCAATATTTAGCCATGCAAAATCTCCATCCCTATCGTGTATATCAGCAGGAAAAGCAATTGACTGGGTAATTTATGCTGAAACTCATTCACTGCATTCATTTAGATAGTTGTGTTAAACCTCTCTGTAGATTTTTCATGACACATAATGTAGTGTTATTGATTTACTCCCCCTGGATCCTTCTTTCTGCCTACCTCAGTGCTGCTGCAGAGTATCCAAGCCTTTGAGTCCTGGGCAGCTCAAGCTACCCACTTCTCCATTCCACATACATAAAAAATGCCCTACAGTGGTCCTTGAGGGCTTTTTGTTGTTCTTATGGGTTCAAGTGCTTCTTTGCATGGGGCTTCCAAAGGCTCCTCAGTGCCTGCTGTTCATGTAACCTGCTCACTAGGGAAGAACTGACACTACAAACCAGATTTTGGAGCTGACACAGCTGTCCCTGTGCAGGATGGTCTTCCAGATGCCTTCCTCTTCCCTAAGCAGCAGCAAAAAAGGACCAGTAATAACATGGCATGCCAGGATCAAGCAAAGACAAATACAGATAATTTCCATTTCTACTATGGACAGTGTAGGCTGTTTCATCATAGCACTCTGTGAACCCAGCCCTAGGGAGTGCGGTCTGTCTTGTTTGCATGCTGCAGGCAACTCTTCAGTAGCTAGAATTTGTTTCACTCTAAACCTTAAACCCCTTTTGACTCCTTCTGCCCTCTAAAGTGCCATGGAGTGAGTGTGCATACGACAGTGACAGACTGGGCGTTCAGATGATGGAAGACAGGTGCTAGCACTGTCACCTCTGTGGGTGCCCAACTCTTACAGGCAGCAGACAAGCACATTGGCTCACCTTTTGATGTATTATTGAGCTACAAAACTAGTTATACCAAAGACTCTTTTTCTTCTATTCCCCAAAATGAGGTTGGAAAATACATATCAGATGTGAGGGGGTTCATGGATTACCCTAATGACAGGGTAGAATATTAGAAGGAAATAGAAAGTCATGGAGATAGGGCCACCAACCTTGGGACAGAGATGCCTGAGGGTATGACAACTGCAGTACACAAATCTCTCTGACACAGTAGGTCAAAGTGAACAAGCATAAGATTTACATTTGTTTGCATGTGGAGCCTGTGCAGTCACAAACGTTGAACCTACTCTTGGTCAAAAGCTTTGATTCTGACCTCCCAGAAGTCCATCCTTTCAGCACAGTTAGCAGAGATGTTTCACACCAACCAGGAAGGTTTTTCTAATTCTAAATATATGTCTTTCAACAGGTCTGGAGCTGAAGCCTGCACTTAAGGCAGATCAAAGTTTTACCATGTGGCATAGGAGCTGGCATCTTATTTTAAAAGCACAAGCATATTCTTTAAAAAAGCAATGAAGTGAAACGAACTGACACTATAATTTAAATAGAAATGGTGTTTAGTTGCCATTTCCTGTATCACTTCTAAAAATAGGTGCTGCACACACTCTCTGAATTCACATACATAAATGCATACATATAGTGGCTGTCATTCACTTGGTAAAAAGTGCACAGTTGGAAATGGAAATGTTTGCAGCTTAGGAAATGGAGAAATAATGTAACTCAAGCAATCTGAAGATGAGTCTGTCTGAATGATCATATGTTCCTTAAGGTTATAAACAGGCATTGCTTTTCCTTCACAGAATATCTGTCCCTTTCAGGGCATTGAGCAGCCCTGGGTGGTGATGATCAGGACTGTGCAGTGGGGGAATCAACTGTAGGACGCATCTCATACATCAACTTCAACCCCAGCATGAAAAATTTGAGCTCAGATGGTTGTGATTTCTGCCATTTAATGACCAGATAGTCCTAAGTCTTACAGTGGAGAGTATTAAGAATTATTTTTGTAAGCTGTGGAGCTGCTGATCTTTCTGATAAAAAATAAAGCCTATTCTTTCAGGATTTGTGATTCTTATACTTTCTTCCCCCATTGGGCAGAGCTGAATAGATACTTTGTTGGTTAGCTCTTCTTCCTGTTCTGCCACAGGTCTCATTTCAGACTTCTTTTAAAGCCTTTTACACAGTCACCTTACAATCAGAGGTAATGCTCACAGACACAAGCCATGACAAAGAGCAGTTAAGTATTCCAACATCTAATAATAAAAAGGGGGGAAAAATACATTTGAGAACCATTCAAGATGCTCTACCCTTCTTCCTTAGAGCTCCTGTCCTGCCACATCTGTTGCTTAATTTTTCCCACAAGAAATAAACTGGAGCACTCCCAGTAAATTTTAAAGGAAGACATTTATAACTCTGTCATATCTCCACTAGTCATTTTGAAGTCTGACATAAGAAGACCAGCTGCAAAGGATATGTTTACAAACATGATTTTTTTTTAACGATTGATGGCCACATGCCAAACCGTAAATGTTGAGTAATTAATTATGCAGATTGCCTTGTGAATCATAAAGGCAATTCATCTTTATGCTAAGTTGAGCTCTGTTGCAGGATATTATCAAAGTTGTATAAACCAAGTAAACAAGAAAAAAGATAAGATCCAAAGCAATCTTAAGTAATAAGGCAACTGAAAAAAACCCCAAAACAACAAAACAAAAGCATATAACTCTACTTAATCAAACTCCAAGCTATTCTTTCACGTATTAATTCATTCCTAAATTATATATCTGTAATATCTAGGCATGCATATGATTTACTGCTTCAGACACCCTTCACCACGTGTAATTCCTCTTGCAATCAATGAGATTTTGTCATACAGGTGTAGGGAATCTTTCCTCTTTATTATCTGGAAATATTTGGTAGCAGAAGGACTGTGTGCATAAGATCTAAACCCTGAAATGAAAAAAATTAGGTTTCCAGCTCAAGGCTTCTCATTTAACATTTTGTGCCAAGGTCTCTAAGTTAACAGATACCTTTACATCAAAGCTGGTCTTAAAACTTTCCCATGTCCCACATCTCTTGTGAGGATAAAGCCACTAGTAACAGCTAGGTTACAAATCTAAGGGTGGTGAGGGTAATCTAAGTACACACTATATTTCATATACACAAACAGGTCAAAACCTCTGTCTTGGACATTTCAATGGGGATGAAATTTTCTTTACAAAAATCAGGCTGAGTTCAGTGGAAGATTTCACCAATATAATTGGAAGCAGCTTTCTAGGGAGAGGAACTGCCGGAGGGATTGGGTTCTGGGGGCAAAGGGACATTAAACACACTCTGTCAGCTTCAGACTGCAGCCTGTGCAGTAGCATTCCCACTGAGAGCTAATGGATGATGAAGAAATGCAGCCAAAATGTCTCTGCAATGCTCACAAGCCCCAGCTGTGCTCAGGGAGAGATTTCTTCCTGGAAATCCAAAATCCTGCACCTTCCTCCCTTGGAGCAGAGTAAGAAGGAAGAGCAGAGGAGGAAACTGCTTTGAATGAAAACCACATGCACTATGCGTGTGAGGGGGACATGACCAAAGGAGGTTTATTTTATACTTTATAGAAGTGGCCCCTGGGAAACTTCTCTTTGGATGGTTTAGGAATGTAATATCTGTTCCGCCATGTGCTCAGCCATTTAATCTCTAAAGTCTCTGTGCTGCAAAATACAGCCCCGAACAGAGTGGTGTGCTCTTGCAAAGCTTCACTGACTCAATGGGATTCTCACCAGTGCACAGGCTGCATGCAGCCTAAAATAAAACTCCAAAGGAGTTAGTGACTTGTTCATGCAAGATTTTGCATGCTGCGTATTAAATCTATCCATAGGTGGTGTTAAACTTAGAGTGTGGTCTGTCATTCGGAATGACAGTGCACTAAAAAGAGATTGTCAGGAAGATATTGTCTAGGAATACAAATGCCGTGTGTTAAGTGCAGTTTTTATTTGAAAGCTAGGGGGAAAAATTTATTTGGTTATTGTGCTGGTTTTTGTTTGCTTGTGCTATTTCAAAAATGTGGCATTTAATGTATTGCACTCCAGCAAGTTTTGGAGCAATTTGGTAGGAATCCTGGAAGCTCTCTTATCACAGTAGACCACTGCACATTCAGAAAATCTGTCTATCATTTGGGTGTTTCTATAGCAACAACCTAGTTCCAGCTGGAAAATACTGGTCCACTTCTGCCTGCATACTCTGCTCTACAGGCTTGCTTTCTCCCATGGAGCAGCAGAAAAATGTCTTTTAGCATTTGAGGCATAAAATCACACTTGGGAAAGGAAACTCCATGGAAAGGACACTGCCCTACCCTCCCGGCATATGCTAGTAAGCAACTTATTTATTTCCAGATGAATAAAGTAGTGTATCTCTAAAACAGATTCCTGATAATTATTTCCAATTTTGTTGCCAAATTCATCTATATTTTAAAAAGAAGTTTCACAGCTTTTTAACTAATTGAACACTTTTCTTAGTATTGCTATAAATCAAGACACTGTTTTCTTGGTAGTTATCATCAGTTCTTCTCCAGCTATTAGAAGGGGTGTATGCTAACCCACTAGATATAGTGATTACAAACTATCTCCAGATGGTGCCATGGCAGGCCAGACTGGTGGTGAATTGAAATCCAAATGCTTCTATTCCCAGTCACAAGCAAGGAATTGTTTCAAAATGTGCCTGAGTTTTCCCAGGAGGGAAGAGGCGGGGTCCCCTGTTAGGGCTCAGGAAGGACCTTTCCTATGCTGTCCCCAAAATCAGGTCACCACTGGTGTTGGTGACAGGCTGCGTCAGCAGAGGGGATGTTTCTTTAGGACAGTATTTTGAATGCCCCAGCTGTCACAACTGTCCAGGCATGAGGACAGTGTACTGCTAACATGCCTGTTTTCCAGCACAAAGTAGAGGGGTTTAGCTTAGTCTGTCATTTTTTTCCAGCACCCAAATTTCTGCAGGAAAATGGTGCCCTGATGGACATCCCACATCTTGTTGGTTTTGTCAGCACTGGCTCCAGGACAGTCCACTGTGTCCTTAGGGCAGTTGTTGAGGTGCAAAAGGATGATGACAAGGCCTTTGTTCACCTTTTGCTTTCCTGCTTTCCTGCCTTCTGATTAAAGAGTTTCTAATTCCTTTCCTGCAGATTGAGCCCACAAGAAGCAGCAGGGTTTGTGTCCACCTTGCCAAGGAGAAGGAAAAACAAAAATACTGTAAAGGCAACAGGTTGCTATAAACACAGTTTATCAGCCCATTAATGTATGATCTGGACTTTAATATACAGCTATATCAATGCAAAAAGAAATAAGGAGGTAAAAAATCTCATGAGTTGATCAAGTCAGATGCTGAGCTATTTGCAAGGCTTGGAGTTTCTTAGCCTGTTTTGGTTTGATGTCCTCAAACGATGATTTCAGTAGGATTCACTTTGAGTGAATTTCAATAGGATTCACTCTGAGTGTTCTTTCAATACCTTTGTCTTCCTTCCCCAAATTCTCTGGCATACTTGTAAGAGTGTAAAAAAATTAAGGAAATGTCTTTATTTTTGAAAATAAAGTAGGTAGAATCTTTTTGAGGATCATCTCTGAATATCTGATAGATCATTGGTATTATGCACACCAAGGCAGAGAAATAATGCTCAACTCTCATTCTGTTACATATATTCTTTCAATCTTGACCCTGAACCCAGCAGAGGCACCACTTTTCTGTGATGTCTGTGTCTCTGCCAATTTCTTAAAAGTTCGAGTCTTTTTTTTATGCCAGCAGTGAACAACACAATTGCAATTTTAACAGTGAAATTTGTCTTCTGCCTCCATCATTTCAGGCTGGTAGAGTGTTGAGGCTCAAGCTACTGAACAGCCTCATCATGATAATGATGCAGAGATAGTTGCTCAACAAATTTCATCTTCAAGTGATGAACAAAAGAGTAGAGAGAGTATTAATGCAATTGGTTTTGCAGCCTCCATTAGAATGGACCAGGTGTCACTTCCCTCTCCTTTGTGCACTGATTCTCTCCAGAGATTTCTCTCCTGCACACAACTCAGTGCAATGTGATTGGAGCAGGAGCATTGTGAGGGCAGTCAAAGCAAGAAGCTACAGTAGAATGACCTTGCATGGAAGAGTTTGCCCAGAGAGGCTGAAACTGGTCAAAACATCTGGAGCAGAAACTGTGTGTGGGGAGTCCCGTTCTCTTCACTTAAGGTTCCTAATACTGAGGATGGAAAAAACCTGAAGTCTCAATGCTCATCTCAGAACATCATTGTGCTTTCAGCTCAGGTGGTGCATCTATTTTATGCTTGGAATCCTTGAATTGTTACACATTATAACATCTTTTATCTCTCCTAGTTCCCTCATGACCTTCACCCATAGCAAAATCATTAGGGTCATTTATGAAGTTAATACAATGCATAACAGGCTTAACTTCTTAGTAATTTTACCTCTTTCCTATGTCACTCATCCACCTGTGCATGTGGTCTTTAAAGATGGGAAAGCTTCCTTGATAGGGAAGGCTGGGAAATGCACTTTCTAGTACTGGCACAAGGTATTATTTAATTTGGTTTTTAATGTGATTTGCCAGGAAGCACGGCCAAGAACTTATCTTTCTGGTTGAAAGAAACAGTTATTCTTTTGCACCTGTTAGGACCTTTTCTGAATTAATTTAAGCAATCACATTGTTATGAACGTCTCTATTGAAGGCTGCCTTATTGTCCCACCATGGGTATGGGGGGTCCAACATGCTGTTTTGCCATCCACTCATCCCTAAGTCTGGCTGGCCTGAGAATCCAACGTGTCTCTTGTGTGCTAAATTGCAAAGCTCTAACCATAGCCCAAGGGAACAGTGTTGAACAACATGATTTTTTAATGAGCACACTCAGTGTGGGTTGCTCTTGTTTAACATAAAAGAAAAACATAATCCCTGCTCCAAGCCATTTGCAATCTAAGGGCTGGATTGTGGCTCTAAGCAACACCCAGCAGTGTGGGGAAAGGTGAAGAGGGAGCTACTCCTGCAGGCATTTTTACCAAGTCTGTGGGAGCTCAAAGAGTAGCAACTACTGCTACTCTCATGTATAAACATGGAGAACGTGACTGACACAAATTGGTAGCTCAGCTCTCACTCAGGGGGAGGCACGAAGCTTCTCTTTATGTCTGAATGCCAGCAATGATGCAGAGAGAAGGGTCCTTGTCTCCGCCCCATCTTTTTCAATTGTGCAGAATTACAGCAGAAGAACAAACAGGGATGTTACAGGAGGTAGCAGCAGAGCAGACACATCATTCTGCACAGCTTTTTGCCACAAACATTGATAAGGCTACCAAAGCAATTTTCTTCCTGGGCAAACGGGTTGCAGTTGTCTAAACAGGAAGGGCAAACAGACTTTTGTGTTCAGCCAAAAAACCGAAGGTAGGCCAAGAAAGGTACTTTTCAGCCATGGCTGGTTACGCAGATGGATCAGAGATGGCATCATGAACCACGTCGTGTTTACACAGCATATGACTCAGAGATGGCTTCCTCTTCACCTGCTTTTGGAGACTAACTCACAAAGGACTTAGATCTGAGACTTTTACAGAAATTAACTTCTTGAATCAGTACTGTTTCAGTCCTTCAGAGGAAAAAGAACTTGCCCAGCCAAGGAAGGAAAGCTCTTATTGCTACACACAAAGAGCATCTGTTCCTAAACAACCAACTGTCTCTTAACAACTCTTTTCTGCAGGATGTAAAACAAGGAAAAAATAGTTTGAGTCCTCAGACTGACAAACAAAACCTTCCAGGTAAGAACTGATACTATAGATTCAGAGATTTTATTTTCTTCTTGCCATCAGTGAGGCATTTTACCAAGAGAAAGGCAAGCATAAGTAGGATGTTAAGAAAGTAGTTGGGGAAGGCATCATAAAACATGGAAATCTGCCAAATGCCAAATGAATAGCTGTCTAGGGAATGAGAATGGGAAAAAAAGGAATCAGGAAGATCGGGGACACTTCTGCACTTCTACATCTCTATATAGTAAAGACAAAATGGTGGAAAGAAGATTCATGGAGACAACAGCACTTGAAATGAAGCTGACTATAAAAGGCAACATTTTTAGACCAAAGGAAGAAACCAGTGGAAAACAGATACCAACTAATGTCAAGTTAGCAAACTTGACCTTTTGCAAGCATGTATGGCCTCAGAGCCCTATTCTAGCAACACAAAAGAGCACTTGTTCTGAAAAAATTTAACACACTACGCATCAGAGAGTCAGACACAAAACTTGAGCAGCTGCAACTCAGAAGTCTATAAAAGATGTTAGGAGTGCATTGCTTAGGTAAGTCCGATATAGTCAAAGAGGTACAATATCTCAGTTTTGACAAAATTGCTGGTACCACTTCCTTCATACATCGAATTTATACAACCATTAAGAACTCTTTAGCCTGACAGAATTGTACATACAGTTAGAATTATACCAGTATCACTATCTAAAAAAAGAAAATAAGTAATTTAACTAATTTAAGACAATGAAAAACCTGTGTTCTGATTAGGTTAAATGAGGTCTGACAGACAGCTCATTATGCCTAATTTTCCAGTGTAGCCATATTTTGGGAAGAGAATCAAAGAACCTGCAGTGACACCTAAACTAAGACCACAAATGGCAGCACCGAAAACCATCCCCAGCCTGGGATGAGCTTGCAACAGCTGGCAAAATATAGCAGATGCCTAAACACAAATATCAGTATATATTTGGACAAAAGACTGATGACATGGATATCTTGTCCCTAACTAAAGGCAGAGCCTTTTCTTTCAGACCTCTAGTTGAATATGGCTAGCAGTAATATCATAGGATCATAGGATGGTTTGTTTGGAAGGGACTTTAAATCTGATCTAGTTCCAAAACTATGGGTAGGGACACCTTCCACTAGACCAGGGTGCTCAAAGCCCCATCCAGCCTGGCCTTGAACACGCCCAGGGATGGGGTATTTTCAGCATGTACTTATTGTGCAGGAGCAGCAGCAGGTGAAGGCTCATTCCAAAACACCTTTGATAAAGGCAAGACCCTCTTTACTTGCACAGTGACTAAAACTACATATGAGATAAGAGGAAGTTGCTTCCATCACCCTATCAGTCCCCAAAATATGCAAACCAACATGTCTGTCTCCATAAGTGCCACACAAAATAGACTGAAGATGAGGATGAAAGGGGCACTCTCCCACTCTCCTGTTGAATTGGAGAGATGGTTTAGCCAGGCAAGTACAAGTCACAGGCACATAAGCAGAATAAGACATAGGGTGCCTGATCTTGCCATGTGCTAGGGCAGAATTGCCTTTTCAGGTGGGTTTTTTCAGCATTAAATGCAACCACCCTGAAGCTTGTATGGACAGTACAAGAATGTAACCTTTTCATGACAAGCATATGCACCACAGATAACCTTATCAGACCTCAGCACAGGCACACACAGGTTGAAAAACATTTGGCATGACAACACAGATTTTTCTTACAGCCTTGCCAAGCATATCTGAGCCAATTCAATCAAACATAACAATGTACTGTTAAGTAATGAGTTTCCTAAAAAGGGCCAAATTCTGTGTTATGCCTCATAGGAACAACTGTGTGAGTGGTCCTTTTGTACACAAGGCTCTACAAGTTAATATGATTTGAAACCAACATCACTTTCATTTGGTTGTAGTTTCTTTCCAAAAGAAAGCTGGTTATGATTTTGTAACAGTAAATGGGGGAGTGTGCAGAGTTCTAAGCTTGGTGATTTTTGATTACTGGTGCAGACAGACAAACAGGCACACGGAATATCTGATGAGGGGTGGGAACCACACTTCCAAAAAAACTAGTTCCAGCTCCCTGTTATTGAAGGCAGTCACATCTCATGAAATTTTTAAAATATTTTTGTCCAGTCACAATTATGCCTATGTTAAGAATTACAGTGGTATTATTCTGTATTAAAAAAAAAAAAAATTAAATCTTTGACCGACTTAAATAAATGAAGCCCAGTCTCACCTTTTCCCTGGTGGAGTACTGATGTTCTCCTTGCAGGTCCAGCAGGGATACCATCAGTGTCTCCACCCACTGGGTCATATACAGATAGCATGTAGGGAACATTCTGCTGTTTGCTTTCATGCATCATCCTGCTGACACAGAAAAATGTTTTCAACACCTCAGAGCTGTCACTGGACAAAGTTAAAGAGTTGTTGGTCCATATTATCTCACCTGGAATTCTGCTATGGGACTTTGCTGTAGTTTCAACAGTGGCTGGAAATTTTGTTCTTGTTCCTGACCTGCCTTTGATCACCATGGAGTTGACCTCAGAGAAGTCTCCTGCTGCCAGTCTTCCTGCCTTTCTCAGCTGTGTTCTGACCCAAGGACCAGAGCAGCTTCCCTGTTCATTCTGTTGCAGTGAACTCAAGGCATAGTTGTTATGTAAATAAATGAATAATTCCAGAACTCAGGTGTACAATGACAGCTATTATGTGAGGTTTAATTACAAACCGTAGGCCAGATGAAGTCTGCACAAATATGCCATTTTACACTGTCAAGGAAACTGATCCCATCATTAATTATTTTATTTATTAGTTCTTGCCGTATTATCTTTTGTCTCCCCATCTAGCAGTTTTGTTCCTTGCAGGAGTGTGGCCATAGGAAAACAAAGAATGGAATAGAGTGGGTAGAAGTGATAGACAGAAGCACTTCACAAGGTTTGTCTGCATAGAGGTTACAACCAGTGTTCCGACGCACACATCGGCCAGGGATGTGCATGACATTATAGCCCACTACTGCTTATGAACATTCAAACTCTCAGATCAGGTTCACAGAATCCCAGAATCCCAGAATCCCAGAATCACAGAATGGGTATGTTGGAAGGGAACATGGTTGATCATCTGGTCCAGTCTCCCTGCACAAGCAGGTTCATCCCAGAGAACAGAATTGCATCAGAATTGTACAGAATTGCATCCAGACAGTTCTTGAATATCTCCAGTGAGGGAGACTCTCTAATCTCTCTGCAGTGTTACCTGCACACCAAAGAAGTTCTCCCTCATGTTCAGGTGGAACTTCCTGTGTATTGGTTTTTGCCTGTTGCCTCTTGTCCTATTGCTTGGCACCACCAAGAAGAGCTTGGCTGCATCCTCTTGACACCCTCCCTTCAGATAATTATATATGTTGATATGGTCCCCTCTAAGTTGCCTCTTCTTGAGGCTGAATGGGCCCAGTTCTCTCCTAAGAGAGATGCTCAAGTCCTCTCACCATCTTTGTTACCCTCCACTGGACCTGATCCAGGAGTTCCATGTGTCTCTTGCAGTGAGGAGCCCAGAACTGGACGGAGCACTCCAGATGTGCCTCACAGGGTTGAACAGAGGGACAGAATCGCCTCCTTCACCCTGCTGGTGATGGTCTTTGTCCAGGTAGTTGTTTCATCATAGAAGGCAATCAGGTTGGTCAAGCATGATTTGCCTTTAATGAATTCGTGCTGAGTGCTCCTCAACACCTCCTTGTGGATAGAAATGGCCTCCAGAATGAGGTGTCCCATCACCTTCCTAGGGACTGAGGTAGGGCTGACTGGCCAGTAGTTCCCTGGGTCCTCCTTCTTTCCCTTTTTGAAGACTGAGGTGACGTTTGGGTTCTTCCAGTCCTCAGTCACCTCTCCTGACTGCCATGACCTTACAAAGATGATTGTGAGACGCCTCATTATGGCGTTTCCCAACTCCCTCAGCATTTGTGGATGCATCCCAGCAGGGCCCATCAACTTGTGGATATTGGGTTTGCCTACGTGTTCTCTAACACAATCCTCCTTGACCAGAGGAGTCTTTCATTCACGGGCCCCTACTGTCTTTGGAGTCTCCTCTAAGAGAGAATGGAGTCTCAGAAATTGTTCTGTCCATCCTTCTTGAGGCTTCCAGACATGTCAATGATACTTCCTGCGCAATGACAGCAATCAGCAGTCACAATGACTCTGTGAAGACTCGATGCTCATCTGAAGAGAAGGAAACTAGAGACAACCCCCACTTTTGCTGAAATTTATTCAAGTATGGCCTAGAAAGCTGCAGAGCAGTACATGGTCATCAATGATGTTACACCTAACCTCATACTTTGATGTGAAGTTTTCTGGTTAATGATGCTGCTCTTGTTGTTGTGGTTGTCATTATTATTATTAATTACCTGCTCATTTCATGTTAGAGCATACAAACAAAAGAAAAGAAGAAGTGAACAGAAGGCATGCAAGAGTATATTCACAGTTAATGGAAACCTTCACCATGCCAATTGTACTACCTTCAACACAGGTGAGATGGTTCAGTGTAAAATCTGGTTTGTAACGCTGTAGGATTCTGACCTACATTTAATAGCCATAATCTGAGCCTCTTCCCAGCCTAACCCTGCCCCAAAACATTTAATTTCTAGTTCAATAACACAGAAGTTGTTTTATGTGCAACTGGGGGCTCAAAATCAGTATTTTCTACCATAGGTAAATTCCCTGAATTAGGAGATTATACTTAATAAACAGGTACACAGACATTAGCACTGTAAGACACTTCAGTTTCATGCCAGGTCATCCACACAGACAATAATGTGACCCAGTTTCCTAGTGTTACCAGTTTTCTTTCACCTGAAAACACTGAGAACTCCATTTCATGGTTTCAGGCACTAAGTAGGCAGCAGTCCACAAGCCATAGGAGCTGTGACAAGCTAAAGCCTCCACATGTAAGGGCTGATTACTCTTTTTGTTTAAAATATTCTAACCCAAACCTAGCATGATTCAGCTATTATCCAGTGCTACCACATCCTGGCTACCTAGACCATCTATGGAGACAAGTAATTACAGTTTGTCCAGGAGGTGTGTGACCAAGATATAAAGAACTTTTCTCCCAGTTAATTCTTTAAAGATCAGATGTCTGGTAGCCCTGGATGGTAAGACATGGGAATCACTCCCTTTTTTCCTTCATCTTAAGCAACACTGTGTCCCCAATTTTAAGGACAAAATTAGAAATTATTTTTATTCAAATGAGATGCTTTTTCAACCAACAATAAAATAATTTTATGACTGTTACTCTCTTTATTATAGGCATACAACAACTGCCTTTCACATGGAATAATTCTTAGACATTCACATTTGAAAAACTGTGCTGTAAATAATGAGCTCAAATACCTCAGGGAGTGAGGATATAAGATCCTAGTTTTTAAAATTAAGTAATTTTTAAAGCTAAGCATGGTCATAATGTTTTTCAATAGCTGTGAGGGTGTACTAAAATAAAAATAATATTTTTTCTCCTCTCTAGTTTTGAAGTGTGACTGATTGCATCTAAAACAAAAACTCGAAGATTTTTTTTTCTGTGCTATGGTTATGAATAGCAAATTTCATCCCTGAAAGTTGTAAAATGACCAAGACGTAAATCTTGCAAAAGCAATGTTTACAATAAGCACAATAATTCAGACCTAACTGCATGGTCATAAATAGGATTCTTTAATGTATAATAAAGTCCAAAGTTTCATAACTCTCACAATAAATCTTGTTTCCGTCTGGGGAAAATGGCAGGGTCATGCTCAGATGTGCTCATTTAGATTTATAATTTCTTTTAGCCTGGTTCATAAGACTCTTGCCTCAATATCATTAGTGACTTTTGTAGGCAATATGCATTTTGGATGGAGAAGGCCTTGCAGAAGGCTAATAATTTGTTATAAAAACTCATAGTTATATTGAATCATTTTCTTACATCATTAAACTAATTTTGTTTTCTCTCAAAGTCTATAAAATCCTTTCTCACAACATTCTAGACATTTCAGCACTGCATGGAAAAGAGCCATATAGAGGGATTTCACATTAAGTGACAGTAGCATTAATACCAAAACAGGAATAACTAAACAAAATAAATCAGAGGCTCTAGTCCCATATTCAGAATGTATCATCAGTAAAAATCAGATGTATTGATCACTGAAGCAATTTGCAGGCAGGAGTTAGGGAATCAGAAAGCCTGGGATTTCCTGCCAGCTGCATCACAGAGTTCCTGTCAGATGCTGGCCTCATCATTCAGCTCTTGCAATGCTGCCAAGCCCCAATATACAAATTAATTAACCAACTCTTCACTTCGCCAGCGTCTGAGATTAAAAAAAAATATGTCTGCAAGTACCTCTTGTTTCTTTGCTTTCTAGGCTGGTGGGGGTACTGTTTTCCAGGTTCTCACCACTGCCTTCCAGAACTGCACACATAACCCATTTTATTCCTGAATAGAATTTCTATTCTCACGCAATCTCTCAGCTGCAGGAGCAGGAGTGTTCACAAGATTTGCATCATGAGGTTTGCAGTGGAACCAAGAATTGGTGACTACTGTCCTTGGTGGGTCCTGCATGCAATGAGAATTCTCTTCTACTGATTGCCTCTAGTTCATATGGATTAAAAAAATCTTGGTTCATGTTTGCAGGTCTCTGAACTGCGCAGGAGAAAGGTGCAATATCTGCGCTGTACACAAAATGTGGTAATCCAGCTTTGAATTCTGCTCAACTGTTGGCCAGACAGCTGATGAGACTTATCCAATTTCTAGAGCCCTTCATCTGCTCTATGAAATGAAAAATAGCTGTATTTATGTAAATAATAAATTAAATACCAGGAGGTGGCACTTGAAAATATTTACTACGTTTCCTGTGCTTTATTTGGGCCAACAAAAACATGTTACTGTGTACTGCAAATGGTTTCCTCTATGCAGCTCTTCACATCAGCTTGTAACAAGAGGGGGTTCAGTTCCTGTGCTCAGTTAAATGTCAGTGTTACCTCATCTCACTTGCTACAGTGGTGACAGCACAAAAGAAGAGTCACATCCTACATGTGACTGCTTCTGGACTCCAAAACACAAGGGGCTCTCCTTTAGCCTTCACACAGACCAAGCACCCAGCTTTGGGAATAGTGGCTTGCAGCAGAGACACATTTTTTATAACACTGACTTTCTGGAATTGTATTCTTGCAAGATTTAACTGCACACAAAACAACTGTTAATAAGGTCGTCTTTGATCTTTGCACAGACTTCCATGCTTATTTTATTTTACTCACTTTGAAGTAATTGTAGGCTATGGTATGGAAATAGAGAAGAAAATCTCTCTAGCGAAGCATGGGGAAATTACTGCAGTTGTATAACCACAGAAAACAGAGCTACAAGGGACCATGAGAGGTTATATACTGAAAGCATTTGATTTAGCATGGATTTTGGAAGATTACTACAGTATAACAATGTCAAATCAATTTAAAATTGTTCTTTGCAGCACTGTTGTGTGAAAAAGGAAGGATACTTGTTTCTGAATGCCTGGTGAAATAAAGTAAGTTGAACATTTCGTATTCCAAAATAGTTTTCAACACATGAACTCTGTCTTTCTCCTGGCTCGAGGCATTCCATGGCAGTGCAACTTCAAAAAGGTATTGTACTTGTATTTAAGTGATGTCTTCTCAGAAATGCTAGAGAGAATAGAATCATATATGGCATACCACAAAATTTTATGTGCTGGTTTTGTAATGAGAGAAACAATACTTCTTGAAGTAGAAGGGGAAAATGGTCCTCTGGTGTGCTTTTTTACAGCAGCCAGGAAAAACCAGCAATATGGTAGAAAGTAATTTTGTGTTTTGACCTCTCAAATTCCTTCCAAAGTGTTTTCATGTGCTACTAGAACTGAGCTGTCACCCCTGTACCAATTACTTGAATTCTCTAATCTCTTTCCATTACTCTGCCAAACCTGAGTTTCTTAATCCCTTCCCTTCCCTTATTGGAGGGGAAAATCTGTCCTGCACCCATAGATATTGAAGTGATATTAAAAGGCTGAAGAGAGAACCTGTGCACTCATTTGCCTTTCAGCAAGGAATAAATCATAAAAGCAGGAAACTCCCTCTGAGTGTTAAGGAAAAGAAAGAAGATGAGAAACAGGAGTGAGCCTGATTTTGTGTGCCCTGCTGCAGTCCACAGGTAATTCTGCTGAAGCAGCAGTCACGCAGGGTTCAGTGCCACCAAGAGCAGAGTTAGGCCACTTCAGCACGTCTTGTCTCTATCACAATAGACACACATGAGGGCAATTCACATTTTATTGCCTTGTAGATGTGCTACTCTTCCTACACTACTTAGAGTCAGCCAGTAAAATCTTACAAGGCAGCAGGAAAACAGAAGCAAGCAGTAACTTAGGCACTAAAGCATATATACATAAGCATCTAAGCATTGTAAGACAATGCAGATGTTTTAATCCTTTTCATACTTTTCTGAACTGCTCTTTGAGCACTCAGGAAGTGCCATTACAAACTATTGCACTCAGAACCTCTCATACTTCTGGGAGTCCAGGAAAGTTTTCTGCTTTAGCAAAAAAAAAGAACAAAAAACCAGCCTTTCATCTGGGGAAAAAGATCGCTGCAAACCAAATCCTGTAGCCAGGAGGGGTCCCACTGTGGTCAGCTGGACTTCTGGTTCACTGGCAAGGTTAAGAGGGCAGCCACCTCCCCCCACCACCCCACACTTGTTTTAGGAAAAGACACAGCTAACCATGAAGTAATCCATGTGAACCACCAGAGGCTATCAAGTCCTGAAAATGGGAAAGCTAATAATTACAGCCATGGCTGTATTGCAAACTGCAAAACAATCTCAGAGCATAAGTGTCCCCCATCCCTGCCATCCCACCTTTCCCGAGGATCTTGGTCTAAATGAGACGCATTCCCTCTGGTTTAGAGAAAACAAGAACAAGATGTTGGTTTTAACAACAGACAAGTGGAAGGAAATAACACCTGGACCTCCATAATGGACAAAAACTTCTCAGGGTTAAAAAATGAGTTTTTTTCCTCTAGCAAGGGCTTCCAGACCACAGTCCATCAGCCACTACAAACTGGCCCATGCCAAAACAGGGCTTGTCTGTTAGCAGTGGTTTGGTTTTCAGCCTTGCTCTCAAACTCTCACTGCCAAGGGCTTCTGATCAACACAAAGTTGACTCTGAGCACTATATCCACCTGGGACTGGCTCTACCAGGATGTCTTCCACTTCTGAAGCTGCAAATGCAGATGCCAGCTCCTCAGCTGAAAAATACAGATGCTAGCCCTGTTCCTCTCGTTCTCTCATTTCCACTGAGTTGTCCTGCTTTCTGATATTCACACACGAGCTTGCAACAGGACTGGAGATCTGGGCTGAGATACGCACACTGCTCTGAGCAAGACCCAGCGTTTATAGTGAGGCTGTGAAGCACACTGGAGGTTTTTGGGAAACTGGATTGGATGCTTTAATATGCACAATAAAAAATCAGAGTTACACTGGTGCTTGAATTACAGCACTACATTAAGTGATTTTTAATTTTTATGATACTTAATTTCAATTGTCCTGCCTCAACCATTTTATATAGTAACAGACAGATTCATTCCAATTGTAGGAAAGGGACCATTTTGCCACATTTTTCAGCACAGGGAACAGAAAATCTAATCCCACAGTTTTCACTGAATGATGTGTCACATCCTCATTCATATAGGCAAATTACCATTAAAGGTTACTCATAGGTGAATGGTTGTAGGATCAGGCCCACAGAAAGGACTTGTTGGTTTAATTTGTTCTTGCATTGTCTTTAGTCTGTCCTGGTATCACTACTGAAACTGCAGCCAGCTATCCTGTTTAAATCAAGTTCATGCATTTTTGTCTCCACAACTGTGAGGGGGCAAGTCATGAGCATTGTGCTCTCAATAAAGCAGAATCTTCTTAGTGAGTAGTGTGCCAGGGGCAATACACCGAAATATTGAAACCGAGAGTTTAGCAGGTATATAGATTTTGACAGAAAATTAAATTATAGTAGGCAGTTCTATTTCCTTTCCCCCTCAATTACTTCTGTTAATGATATATTCAGATCAATAAAATTATGTTAACTAAAACAGAAAAAGAAATTGCATCAGCTATGTTTGGAACCTATTCCTGAATCTTTCAGATTGCTTTCTGTAAATGAAGAAATGTTTTTCCCAGCTCTCATGGGAGTGAAATTTTCCTCTTTCAGATGAAAAAGTAACTTTCATCTAAGGAAGAAATTAAATGAATAGTGTGATAGGGTGATGCTTTTTGCAGGGACCTTTTGCTCCACCTATATGCATGTAAATAATGCTATGACAGGCATTCTTGCTTTAATCACATTTTCCTTGTCAGCAATCCTCCCTTTTTCTCCATTGTGGCATGTCTTTACTCTTTACTGCCTGGCAATACCTGGCCTGTGATAACTACCAATTTTCATGTTCATGATGATGACATCATTGTTGCCATCCATGGCTTTGCTGCTTTCAAGTTATGTTTCTGAGCTTGTCATAAAACAAAAAGTTGCTCTTGTATCTGAGGAGTCATCAAACACCTAGAAAGACACACGTTTCTATTGGGAGAATGGCAAACAGACATCCCCATGCACTAACGCCACTGTGGAGACTAATGTTAATGCAATGCAAACAATATTCATCCCAACTCTCATTCAAGTTTCACTCAGATTTGCTACTCAGATTGCCCCTGGACGAGTACATGTCAGATCCCTAAATAACAAGGGCTACTGACTCTCTGAGTGATCCCTTCAGTGCAGGTTTGGGAGCTATGTGAACAGCAGCAATTCCAGGGGTGCATTTCCGAAATTGTGGCCTTGACAATATTTTAAGTGCCTGATGTTCAGAGTCTTATTAATGATCATGTGTTTCCATTTCTATGAGATCTTTTCAACATGTCTGGCCATGTGTATTATTTGCATAGTAATCTTCAAGTGTGAATCTCAGGTGTGAATTTACATATGTGATTTCTCAGTGGCAGGGTGTGAGATGGGACAAAAAGAGGTGAAAGGTTAAGAGGATTGTTTCTCCTCTTTTAATGTCAGTTGTTTCAAGGCAGGACATGTGGCCATGGGGTCACAAGGCTGTTGTTCCCTTCATGCTCATGTCCTTCCCTTCATGTTCAGGCTGGAGCTGAGTTTATCACTGCTGAAAGGAAAGGTACCCATTGCTGTGATCCAGACTCAGCACTGGAATTGGTTTCTTCAAGAACTATTACAGTCCTGGAGAGCACATTGATTGTGAAAGTTCTCAGGCACTTTCATTGTAGTGTTTTTGTTCTATAGCCACCACCCTTCCTCATGCTGTGTTGTAACAGTGATCTGCATTCAGTGACAGGGTCTTCAGCTTGTGCAGAAATTTTGCAAATTTACTGGCAGAGCTTCAGATGAAGTTCAAAAGAGGCAGATATTATTCATTAGCACATCAATTCAGTAAAATGATGCTTTTATTCATTCTAGGCCATGAAAATTAGCTGGCTGTTTCTCTTCTGACACTTAGCAGTACAAAGCTAGTGCTTTCAGACCCAAGTTGCTCTGAAGTTACCAATTTTTATTATATCATCCCCAATTTTCTTGACTGACCCAGTCTTCTGAGCACTGATTTGGAGCAGCCTGATCTGACCTTACCTTACCTGCTTTTCCTTTCTAAAAGAATTTGTTATTTTTACAAATCTAAAACTTTGGTTTCCAATTGTCTGTTATCTCAGTGCAAAATTAGATGTATATCCTTCAATGCTTCCAAGCAAAGTAAAATTCTCTCCATTATGATTCAGAGCTGAAATATTACAATGAGTAGATGACCCTGTCCAGACAGTGTAACATCTGGCCCTGGCCCTTGTGAGAAAGGAAGAGAAAGGAGATGCTAGACTACCTTCTCATCTGATTCCTTTTCCCATCACAGTTACCAAAACAGCAGGGAGAAAAGAAGTAGGGAATAGAGGGGCAAGGCAGAGCTCTGCTTATCCATGTTCTGCTTTGCTGCTCCAGAGGGATCTTTTCTGAGGAAGTCTGAGAAGACCAAAAAGAAGCCAAGCCTTTAAAATTTCACAGTTTCAGCTATGTTACCATAATAGTCTATTTTTTGTAACAGTATTAGAATGATGCAGTTAACTTCCCTTAGTGTCACTGCATAAGATTCATCCACTTAATTTATGCATCTTACTTATCTATAAGTATCTGGTGAAAGAGTGCTCTGATGAAAGTGCTTCAGTTAGCTGCACTCTCAACAGAGAGATGGAAGAGTCTGTGAAGACCTCAGAGAAAGGCCCTACTCTGACACATTCACTTACGTGGAACCAATTTTCCTTGGCCAATTCCTTCGTTCCTCTCCTGCTGTACTATGGCAGCCCCATCTCCAGCCTCTGAGCCACCCTTTGCATTTTGCTCAGATGTGTTCAGTCAGTGCCTTTTGGTATACCCTCAGTAACAGTGCCCATGTTCTTAAGACATTGCTCCTTAGAGTCCGTTTCTCTCATTTCTTCCTTGGTTTCCCTTTTACCTTGGCTCGTGCTGCCAAATTCATACCAGTGAAATCTTGGAGGCAGGACCAGCGGGCACAGTAGGGCATAGTTCCTGTCACGGGGAGTGGAACTTGCTGGGAGATTAACTTTAGCAGCTGGGCCCATGGAATGGGATTGTGCAGCCTGGATCCATCCCTTTCCCCTTCCTGTGCTGAGAGGAACTGCAGCTATGCAGGTGGAGGGAGGGCACACTTCTCTAGAACCAGTGCAGAGAATGGGAGTGTCAACCCCTGCACGGAGCTGCTGCTCTGGACTGGGCAGGGCTTTGTCTTGTATCAGTATTATTTGTGACTGAACTTTTCCCCTTGCATTGAGTAGTGTCTTCTTGGGTCACATCAATCACTGCAAAACATGTCATGTAAAGCATGAAATATGGGAGTTGGACAGTTTTAATTGAAAACTTTTTTATGAGTTCCAGAGAGAAAACAATCATTCTATGAACTAAAGTGAAATAAAAACTTTAAAATGAAAATGAAAATTAATTAAAGGTAATGTTTTGTGCCCTCCTAGGGACTCATTTGAAAATCTGGTTGCTGTCTCTTATAGATGAAACAACTCTGCAGCTTTTAAACAGGATGAAGTCAACTGAGCAGGTCTTTTCTCTGTCTTGCAATACCCAAGCCCACTTCACATCTTCAGTTTAAGACAAGTTTTGTCCTGACAGAGACAAATACCAGACAAGTACAGGACTGAGGTCAGTACAGGATTGGGCCTCCATCAGTAGTGTCAGCATATATGAATTTTAGGGTAAAACTCATCCAAAGGCTACAGGTGAAGAAGAGTTATTCCATGTTTGGGTATTATGCTTATCTTCTGACACCAAATGCCTTTGCATATCAATAATCATTCCTGCACAGGTCTGAAGTTTGGGGGTAACAACCAATAATTAAAACAAAAACCATGATAAGTGCCAGTCAACAACAAACCACCAAAAGAATTCCTATTGCACATCTGATAGCAGCTCTATGGATTACATTAGTCTTTATACAACTTAAACCAGTTGTTTGCAAAGCCTTGAGCACTGCTTTGAATGAAGTTTCAGCATGTTAATTCCTTATGTTTTTGATAACATACAATTGCAGTAATTTGGAAATTATAGTTTTGTATACACTATTTAGAGATAAATTTTTATTTAAAGAATAATTGCAGAGTTTCTGAATTATATGTACTGGCACCTGTTTAGTAGGGATTTTTTGACAAAAAAACATTCTTCCACTTGTATTCAAGAGTGTGTAATGAACAATGGATGTTGCCAGAAGAAAATAGCAAACCATTATAAAACAAAGATGTAACAGTAATGCTGGGTGTAATGCAGGAAAAACAGAATAGCAATCAGAAAACTTTTCTAGAAAACTGGCTGCACTGTTGGTGCAAACTGGAATAGTCCTTTGGGCTTTAGAAGGTTGTGATGAATTACTTCAGCTGACAAACCCGACACATTAAATTTCCTTCTCATTCTCTCTCATCATCTATGTGAGATAGTAAAAAGAAGAAATAAATGAGAAATAAAACCCATTGTCTTGATAGATGAAAATGAGCAAAACTCTGGTGGTCTGGTTAGTCCAAACATAGATTTTATCCCTTTCACCTAGAAGTGAAAGAGCTGGACAACAGAAAAATTGGAATACCATGTTTTCCTAGCTGTACACCTGACATTTATAAAGGGAGAAAATACCTCCAAGAATATGGACTATAACACTGTGAAAGCAACAGGAAAAGCTTGTCCCTGGAGGGCAAGAATAAACTAAACTCCTTTTGTAGGTGAAAGAGAAAAAAGAATAGTCAACAACACATGAGTACAGTAGATTTACCTACCTGACCCAGCACAGGTGTAGCAACTGTACCAGCTTGGGATGACAAGCTTGCCATCCTGAAGAAATTTCAGAGAAAAAGAGCCCAGACAAGCTGGCAGTTCTTCTCTGTGATACCCTGGTTTGACAAACATTTAACAGAACCCTTCTCTCACCTATTCCATTTTGGCCCAAAAGCAGAGGTAGGCAGCATTGTTTTTCACAAAGGAACAGGCAGCTGTCTTTGTAAAAGGTCAGGCATTCAAGCACATGCTGTTGAAACACAAGTGGCAGCTTTGTCCCCTGTCCCAGGTCTGATGCTGACAAATGGAGCAGACACACTTGGAAAGGAGAGGCAAAGGATGAAGTTCTGAACAAGCTCAATGGGCATTTCACTGCAAGCAGAGAACAATCTCAGTTTGGAGTAATTTTTTTTGGTTGTTAGGTCAGGTAGGTGTGGGTAGAAAAGTTAAATCATGTAAGTCACCTATATAAAAAGCAAGAAAACAGTCTTGGAGTCATCAGAGCAATGTCTAGTGTGAGAACAGTAACAGTGACAAAGAGCTGAGGGTGTAGCTGCTCCAGCTAGACCTGCATGAGCATTTCAGTCCCTGAGACAAAGACATGAAACATCTGTGAATAATCTGGGTTTAAGATGCTATTGCTCATCATATCCTTTCCTGAGCCAGGGACAAGAGGAAAACAAAAAAAGGTGAAGAGCAAGAATCACAGAATGAAACTCTACAAACAGATCCCTGGGAGGGGGACAGTGTTACAAAAGAGACAAAAGGTTTGAATTTGTGAATCTATTGGATTAAGGCCCAAATAGTGGATTCCATCCTAGGTGGAGGAGATCTACTTTGTCTGGCTCCGCAAAATTCTGTAAGCCAAAAATAGCCGGGACTGGTCTGGTCCTGGGTCTATAGCTCAGCAAAACATGGATTGATTTCACTGTTTAATTTCAGTGGAAGTTCCTCTCCCAAACCCCTTAATTAAAGCTGTGTGAAATACTTCCAAAGTCATTCTGCAGGCTGGGCAGACCTTAGATTAGAGCAGTTTTGGAGTATTTTCCAGGGCTTTCAGAGAATGTCAAGCCTTACTGGAATAACAACTTTTGCAGTGTCACTGACAGACTTGCGGTGTGCAATATCATCATGAACAGCCCTCAAGCCATGACAACAAAGGTATTTTACCGGTGATAGCAAATTCAGTAGCCTTTTTTCTGAATTGTTTCCCTCTTTTCCTAGGTGCAAACAGGAATAGGATGAAAGCATGTAATGGAGCATGAAATAATTAGTTTCCAAGAGTTAAAAGAGGTGGGCTCTTTTCCCTTGCTTAAAATTTATCATTTTATTTTGAACAGCATCTGCTTGATATCTGTGGTTTCAGAGAAGGCTGTTCAAGCTGGGAGAAATTGTTTGCCTGGCTGTACTATGTATCTTCATAAAGCCAGCAATGTAGCTGCAATTCAGGGATCATTTTTCTTCCTCTCTTTGAAATATCTAGTTAGAAAGGAAATCACTCAGGAAGAAATGCAACAAAAAAATTAATTATAGCAGAGAACTTGTAAAGTAATGGCAAGGATTGTGCTGGCCCTGTTGGATGACATGATTGGGAAGAAGAATGATCAGGAGGCCCACAGCATTTCTCTGGGATCAGAGGCAGTTCTCATCAAAGAAAGATCTCATCTGTACAGAGATTCCCCATGCGCTTCATCATTGGCTTTTCTGTGAAGACCCCAAACCTCACTTAGTGGAATGATCTCCTTATATTGGATACTGCTAATACTTGTAAAGGGGATTAGCATAAAGGCTTAGCTGGATTGGAGCAAACCACACCGATTGGACCCATAAGAATGAGACAAAGGCACTGTAAAATACTTTATATTCCCAAGTACTTTACTCCGTAAATGCCAACAGAGCGTGATATAAATTCCTAGATCTTAACTAGTTGTGCCTGTGATGGGAGAGGGAAGGGACAGGAAGGTAGGACAGTGGCAAGGATGTGGTATAGTGATCATTGAGGATGTGAGTAAACTTCAGCACCGCTCTGAATTATTATGTCCTGTTTAATATCAGATCAATAAAATATTCTGTAGAAGAAAAAAAGTCATCATTTTTGTTTATAGTTACCTGAAAGCTGAGCAGAGAAACGGGTAGAATGAGTGGCAGAAATACACTCTTATCAGGGAAAAATGCATTGATAGGATACAAAAAGAAAATTCAGTAGGTGGGTTTTCCTGTGTTTCTTCTATCTGTTTATTTGTTTATATTCTAGAGTGCCTTTTTTCTCAAAGCTAAACTTCACATCAGAATGGGATAATGTGCTTTTCACAGATCTGGACATTTGGGACTGCAGAGTAAAAAGGCTATCACTGAAATGCCAGCAAAAGGTGTATAAACAGTTCTGCACCGTGCAAAGAGATTAGGCAGTCTTTATCCACAGCAATGAAATATCAAAACATCTCTTTCTGGTCTACGGTACAGGTGTGACAACTAAAGAATCTGAATTATTCTGTCTTCCAGTCTCTTTTGTCATGCTTTTTTTGGCACTTTGCACAAAGAAGATGGATTGGCGTTCCCGGTTGTGAAGAGCTCTGCTGACATGACACAAAAAAAAAAAAAAAAAAAAAAGGTGTTTGTTGAAATACAATTCCTTAAATAACTTTGTTGGTAGGCTGACCCTCATGGAAAACAGGTGCCCACCAAAGCTGCTCTATCTCTCCCCTCCTCAGCTGCACAAGGGAGAGAATATATAATGAAAAGCTCATGGATTGAGAGATCACTCACTGTCATGGGCAAAACAATCTCAGTTTGGGGAGATTAATTAAACTTCCTACCAATCAAATCAGAATAGGACAATGGGAAGTAAAACCAAATCTTAAAATTCTTTACTCTCACCCTTCCATTCTTCCTGGGCTCAACTTCACTCCCATTTTTCTCTAACTTCTTCCCCCTCTCATGGGAGATGGTCCTCCAGAAACTTCTCCAATGTGAGTCTTTCCCATGGGCTGCATTTCTTCCTCCAGCCTAGACCCCTTCCACATGGTGCAGTCCTTCAGGAACAAATTGCTCCAGTGTGGGTCCACCATGAGGTCACAAGTCTTGCCAGCACACCTGCTCCAGCATGGGCTCCTCTCTCAGCATGCCCACAGGTCCTGCCAGGAGCCTGCTCCCATGTGGGCTTCCCATGGGGTCACAACCTCCTTCAGGTATCCCCCTGCCCTGTTGTGGGGTTCTTCATTCACTGCAGGTGGATCTCTGCTCCACCATGGGCTTCCAGGGGCTGCAGGGGAATCTCTGGTCCAGCACTTGGAGAGCCTCCTCCCCTTCCTTTCTCACTGCCCTTGGTGTCTGCAGGGCTCGTGCTCTCACACGTTCTCAATCCCCTCTCTGTCTGCAGTTGCTGTGGTGCTGTAACTTTCCCTCTTCTTGCATTTGTTACCCCAGAGGAGATATCACTGTTGTTATTTGGCTCAACCTTGGCCTGCAGTGGCTCCGTCTTGGAGCTGGCTGTCACTGGATTCACAGGACATGGGGAAGTGTCAAGTAACCCACAGATGCCACTGCTCCTAGTCCCTCTGAGTACCAAAACCCAGCCAAGCAAACTCAATACAAATATGTGGCACTCCTTATCTCGGAGGGCACATTCCAGGCAGGTCATCCTGCAAGCACCTAGACACTGTCAGCAGCTGTTGAGACAATGACTTTATTTTGCTGATAGCAATTTTCTTGCTTGAATTAGCTCATTTGTGCCAAAGGTAGACCATGGTGTTCAAATGGGGGGAAAGGTGATCATTACAAATAATTTGCTTTATCTATATGAAGATAGAATTATAGTAGGAGGTGTGTGCACTTTAATTGCCTTCTAGTCTCACCAGGAAAGACTATTATTAAGTAATATTGATTCAGTGGGATGAAATCCTCTTTTAATTTTTTCTCTGAAGAGATAAGCAAATTGGTTCATTCATTAAAAAACACACAGCAAAGAGGCCTGTTCCCAGACCATATACTGTTTAGACACCTCCTACTTCTTTGTGCATTTGTCTCCTTTTGGTGGAACTGCTTTCCCAAAGAAAACCACTAATGTGGAGAATTTTAGAACCTCACTTGTGATATTTATAAAACAAGTGACCTGTGTGGGCTGTTCATCACAATTGGCTGCTCAGTGCCCTAATTAGACTCTGTAAACCCATTCTCCTGGCACAAGAAAAGTCACAGGGTTACTTGCACTGTGGTCCCAGGGAAAGACAATCAGTTGAGACACTGACTTGCTAATTAGCAACTGCTACTTCAGCAGTACTGGTTTGAAAGGAAGAGTTATTAAAGTCAAATTTAAACAAACCTTAAGACCACATTGTTTTGGGTTTTTTTGTTTCTAGGTAGTAATCTCTTGTAACCCACTGAGGTCTTTCTCTCTATTACATTAGATTTCAGTCTTCTAAAACTGGTCCCTTAACTGTGAGCAAATCTGAGTGTTGTGCCCTTGTTGCCTTACTGATGATTCTGATGTGGGAGCCCATAAGAAGTAGATTTGGTCCAATGAGGTCAAAATAATATTTGTCTAGCTCCCTAGTTTGTCTGAGGATGACTGTATTAGTTTGAAAACAAACCAGTGGGAGATCACAAGTCAGGATTAAAATTTGATAGGAAAATTAAAAATAAGTGTAATAATACAAGGAAAAAAACACTGACAAAGTCAGATACAACCTGACACCCTGTTAGGGTGGCGGTAGCAGTCCAAATGAAGTAGTTCAGTTGAAGCAGTGATCCTGTGGAAGGTCTGGTCTCCTCCTGAAGGCCTAATGGTAGCTCTTATCCTCTGGGAACCCAGACCACAGGGCTAACTTGGGCAGTTGGAGGCCAGGTTACATCCAGGTGGGAATTCTTGGCTCCTCCCTCCTAGGTGGAGCATCTCACACTAGGATGAGGTAAGTCCATGAGTCATGCGGTGGGTTCTTGATGACCCATTGTCTGTTATCAGGGGTGAGTCATAGCAGGAGATAACAGCTAATGCCCCACAGCTGGTGGTAATAGAATACTTAAATACATCTCCATTGTAACCTAGGACAATGACCCAGTTCAAAACTACCTGATATATATATAAAGTAGCAACCTGTAGATCTCATTTCTGAGAGAAGACTGTTTTGCTCTTTCAAAATGATGCTTCTGATGCAGTCACATTAATACTGTCAGGAGTAACCCCAAATTACTCTTCCAGAGAGTAGCAAAATGTGATGCTTCTCTTCCAGTTTGTTTTTTTTTTTCCCCAGGAAATATTCTAGGGTGGGCTCATTTCAAAATACTGTGGTTTATTTTGGAATAAAATATTCACTGGGAAGACAATGCCATGCAATTTCTGTGCATTAACAATCCTATTTATTTTTAATTTAACAAGGAGATACTGCTTTAGTAGGGAACATTTCCAAGTCCTCCCTATATTTTAAGTGAACTTTGAGTTTATTCCTTGACAGTTCAGCATGAAGAAGTACCTGTTTCTGCAGCTTAAAAAGATGTGTAACAACTGTATTAAAAAACTGTTAACAGAAGGCTGGGGGTTACACATTGGGTTGGAAAAATAAGGACATCTTTAGTGGGTAGAGTGCAGGAACTCTTAGGGAAGTGAATACACTCAAAATCCATATTCCACTGGAGACTGTCACAAATTCCTTATTATTTCCAGGGGGATTGAGGTTGTATGGCTGTACAACATGGATTTGGGGTAAGGCCTTCTGGATGCTGCCACTTCTGTGTGCTTTGCTCAAAGGAAGGTACTTTGCACAGGAGTTTGTTTACTCCTGTACTCCTGCATGCAAATGGATTTAAAAAACAAAACAAAACACCTTTTGCTTGCCAATCAAATTAAAATATTGATAAACATATTGTCCCCCCCACCCCACCCCCCCCCGAAATGCATTTGTTCTGGGCCTGTCCCTACAAGAAGGTGCTGGAGCAACTCCAGAGAAGGGCGATGGAGTTGGGAAAGAGTCTGGAGCACAAGTCCTGTGAGGAGCAGCTGAGGGAGCTGGGGGTGTTCAGCCTGGAGAAAAGGACGCTCAGGGGTGACCTTATCTCTCTCTACAACTGCCTGAAAGGAAGTAATAGACAGGTGGAGATCAGCTTTTTCCCCAGAATGTGCCAGGGAAGGTTTAGATTGGAATTGTGATAGCTTTCTTCACTGAAGGGGTTATTAAGGATTGGAACAGGCTGTCCAGGGGAGTGGTGGAGCCATCATCCTTGGTGGGGTTTGAAAGATGTGTAGATTCAGCATTTAGGGACGTGGTTTAGTGGTGGGCTTGGCAAGGGTTAATGGCTGGGCTCTGTGATCAATTCTATGATTCTGTATACCAGAGAGCTGCAAGAATATGGAATTATAAGAAGAATTTCTCATACTGTGACATTATAATATCTTTCCATATTCACTTTTGTCTGTTTCTCGGTAATATTCAGGGACTTCTTAATGTTATACAGATTCTTAGAAAGGCATATGATTCTCAGTAGGAATAATGGAAGTGACAGTGACAGAATGAATTACAAAGGTAAAAGAAAACCCTGCAAAGGAAGATTGTGCTACTGAATTAGGCATATTATCTATTATCATTAAAATAACTATACTTAATCCAATCATAATGTGACCAAAACCAGACTAACTTGAAGGTGAAATATGATGACACACAAAAAATAGGATTTTATTACGTGTTCTCTGTGGCCTGAGTGAAGTTTTGATAATTCCAGATAATTCCTAATGGATGCTGAAATAAACCTAAAAGCAGTAATAACAGAGTTCTTTTCTCACTGAGTTCCCTTACAGCCATATTACACCTGTGTTTCTGTAAGTGATCAGTGAGTTTTAGTATCCACCAAGAGACAGTTGATTCTTTTGTTTTTGGAGACTGAACATTAAATATATGCCTGATACCAGCAGAAAAAGTGATTAGGACAAAGAGTGGCACCCAAAATTCCCTTTTGTTTCTCAAAACATGGGTCTGAATGAACAAGCATAGGTTGCAGCTTAGCCTGCACTTAGGGATTTTTCCCACCAAGATGCATGTAAGATCATAATTAATTCCTTTTTAATTCTCCTCAAAACAGATTTCTCCAATAAAAACCTATGAATTACCCTTCAGGACCTCTAGGACCTGTTTTGCTTTAAATTTGGCTTTTAAACTTTCTCTTCAATCCTTCTTCCTACCACACCAAAGGCACTTATCCTGCTCACCTATTGCATGCATCCTCACAGTTCTGAGACACGTCTCCCATTGAACCTGCTGGGCAGTAACAGGCACGAGCCAGCCCTCATTCCTTAGCGGGGCTCAGAGTGCCACAAAACTCAGTCACTGTTGTAACCAGCTGCTAGATCCTTCTCTGAGGTTGTTAGTCAGATTTGTGCATTGGAAGTGCACAGGCTCTGTCTGCCTTGCTGTCTATCTCCATGCTTGTGAGTTGGCATTTGTCTGGAGAGTAGTTTGGTCTTAGATTTCTTATATACTTTACATTTCAATTAACTTGTTTTTTCTGTGGCTCAGTAAGTCCTGTCCCTCTGCCTGTTAGCACCAACCATCAGACTTGCCCTTGGAATTCTCTTTCCTCTGCTCTGCAGTTGTGGGAATGCAAGCACAGCCAGGCAGGGGCAAACTTGATAAAGGAGATGGGCACGCAAGAAGTGTGGGTGGAATTAAAACAGCTGTACCAAAAGGTTGACCCAGAACTTTTGCTCATCTTTACCTTCCCTCCTCAGGCCTGTAGCTCCCAGGATGTATCAAAGGTATTTTGTTGTTTATTCTCACTTGAAAAGTCTTCATTCCAGCAGACCAGAGTGAGGACTTTTAGCCATTCTTATTGAAAGGGAAATTGAGTGAAAAAAGTGAAGCAGTTTTCTCACACACCTTCAATAACGAAATATCATTCTGGATGCAGAAAACATTAAATAAAAGGATCACTTTCAAAGGCAAAAAACATAGCCTATTGAAGGCTTTAGTTAAGTTCTTATCCATAAAGAGAAGTAATCTTTGTTCTGAAAGATCACAGCCTCCCTCTGTAAAGGAAGGGCCTGGCCTAAGGTGTGTTGCTGTGACAAGCAATAAAGGTGGAAATGAGTGATTATTTTAACCGCCTCTCCCAATACAATCTGCATCTACCTCTGGCTTTCTACTTGCATTTCAAGAGAAACACTTCAATGATGTGCCTGTGAGTAAAAGGCTTATGTTTCAGAAAGTACATCTAGTCACTGTTGCTAGCAGAAATAATAAAGGTGACAGGCTTTCACATATGAAGACACACTCCTGTCATGTTTTTATAATCATTGCTTTATTTAAAATGGAAAAATCCTCCTCCTCCCACTCAGTATGTCTGCAGGACCAGATGCTTGTATTAAAAGCTGCATTACTCATTTAGGTTTTTTCCTCCTCTCTTCTAACATGAAAACCTACATGAAACCTTCTTAGAAAAACAAAATGCTGCAGTAAATTAAAAAATACCTTTTATTCTTCTCATTACAAACCACATTGGACACCTGCATTCTGAGTCCATTCTGAGCCCAGGGAGGGTATGTCTCTGGGGGAGCAATTGCTTAGACTGAAGCTGGAATACAGGAGTCAGTTCATTACAGACCCTTAATGTCACCATGCCTAATTTTTCTATGGTGGTTTTTCTGTTGAGATACACATGGGCAGAGGTTCCCCTAGGAAGAAGTGCTACAATCCTGCTCTTGCCCTTCAAGCCCTTGGCTGATCATCAGAGGCAATCTCTGCTCTTTCTTTTCTCCTGCCTCTTCTAGCACAGACTCAAAGCCGTCTGTATTGGTGGAGGCATTGCCATGGCTTCAGGGAGCTTAGGTCTGGCTCTGCACAGGTGGAGGCAGAATTCCCTACCGTGACTTTTATTACTATTATTGTCATGAAACACAGGTTATTTAGTTTATTTTTCTGGCAGAGCTCTGCTGGGATGGCAAAGGTCTGCCATTCAACTCTAATTTCTGTGGTCAACAGACACCCTTGCTGCATGACCTAGTGCTTGCTAGCCTTTCTGTCATTATTTCTTTGTTTACTTCTTTTGAGCCCCAGGGTGGAGGTATGTAAGAATAATCAAATATTCCCTTATGATGGAAGATGTTCCAGGAGGAAGGCAAACTTCTTTCTTAGAAGAAAAAGGAGGGTTTTTCTGGTCATAGAAAAATAGGTTGGAACGGGGATTTTTAATGAGAGGAAGGTGCTCCCCATCTCCATTTCATGAATCTTTGCTTTATGTGTGTGTATGAGAGAGGATGAGACCAGCCCCCTCCTCTGTGCCAGTGCGACTGAGAGCATCAGGAGATCAACCCAGATTTTTCCTTGCCTGAAATGGGCTCTTCCACAGCATTGGCAAGATGGAACAAGGTTTGACTTCACTGCTGTCTCCTTCAGCATCACCCACTGAAAGCTGCTCTCAGACTGCAGAGAAGCCAGGAAAAAAGCCAGAGCCATGGAGAGACAGGGAGAGAAAAGGAGGGCTTTCCTGCAAGTTCCTGTTCCTACCTCCCCATGGACTGAAATAATTCACAGGGAGACACATGATTTTGTACATTTACCTGTCCATGAAGTGTTCCCCAGAAATCAGTTCTGATTAACAAATGCAAAGAACTACTTGTACTAAGTGCTGAAGAAATATTTTATTATTGCTGACATACAGATAATGGAAGCAATTTGAAATTGCATAACGTATTTCAAATGAAAGCACCATTGGTTAAAAGAAATATCTCCTGTTCCCCACAAACTCTCCCCCATAACTGAGATGACAATCTGGTGGTTTCAAAAGCATGTTTTTGTCTTTTCCTATCATGAGAATACCTGAAAACAGAAGATTTTCCTTGTAATGGACAGAATCAGATTGCTTCTCAGCTGCCTACATTTGCTATTAACACATACATAGGCCTGAGGCCAGAAAGTTTATCTGCACTCAGAATCCTACATCTTGATCAGTTCCACTGTGTTTTAAAATTATCAACATTTTTACTTTGTTCTGTGCAAAATGGCCTAAGATTTTACTTAGCTGGCACCTGTTAGAGTACAGTTCTATTTCTGATGTTCAGACTGCTCTGTGATACCAGCTTCAATGCAAAGAAAAAAAGGTTACTCCCTTGAGCAGGAGGTGAAAGCAGTATGAAATAAATGATATGTTAATCAGGTTTTGATTTGCTAAGCTATAAGGAGAGAAAACCTTAGTGTCTATCTATCTGCCTATCTATCCTGTCATCTCACTCTTAGTGTTTAGACATACCTGGACCTTGCTTTGGTAAACCAAACCCAGATCAGTGTTACAAAATTAAATATTAGGAAATAACATGAGGAACTTAAATAAAGGGAATGTTACACAGTTTGAGCTGAGAGAAAAAAAAAACAAACAAAAAGCAGATGAAAAACTGTAAGGTTAAGTGCAAAAAAATATCTAAAATAATTTCAAAGGAGATATTTTCAAATTGCCATGACAGCAGCCTTTCAACCGTGTGCTGAAGAAACAGCAAAGTTACTAATGATGCTCCTGATGCTTCTTCTCCTACTGTCTAGAGCTCTGGCTTCAACTTCAAAGGGAATGATGCTCACACCTTCTATTTGCAATATAAAGTTCTCTTCATGTTCAGTCTACAAAGCAACAGGTAGCTATGCTCTTTCATGTGTACCAGAAGATATGCAGAGGAAAACTTCCCACTGAGATTAACTCAGCTCAGATTCCTCTGCCCAGGCCGTGGAAGGCTCTCTCCTGGATCTCTGCACAGCTGCTGTTACAAAGCTGCTTGTTAGAGCCATGGCTGGAAGCACACTGATGTGCTCTCAGCAAGCTGTCTGTTTAGCTGGTGTGAATGGCTGAACCTCCCTGACAGCAGTGGACATTCAGCCATTTATCCTGGCAGAGGAGCTGAGTGAACAAATTCATCCCTTTCCAAAGAGGCTGTAGGGTGGCTGGTCCAGTCATATCTGCACTAACCTTAAGCTCCCTCATTGCAGCAATTATAGAGGTGAAAATATTAATATATTAATTAGCTATTTGGTACATAGCATCTGAGGGACCGGGACCAGCAACAGTGGCAGTGTAACATGGGCATCAACATCAGGCCTGAACTTGAAGCTGGCTCAGGGATGCTGAGTCTGTGCCTGCCTTCAGCTGTTTGGTGACCCCAGGGTTCTGGTGGCCTCTGTGAGAGCATTTGGCCATCAGGTAATGGTGCTGTGTGACACACCTGTCTATTTGATACCTGAAAGACCTATTAATGCAATCAATGGAGAAGAGGCAAGGAGTGAAATTTGTGAAAAACATTTATTTTTGCTGAACTTCTGTTTTTCCATGAGCAAAATTACTGTAAAATTGCACTATTTTTTGAGAATTGTCTACCACTCAAAAAACCCTGGATATTATTTTCTTTGCAGTTTTGTGCCAGATGTTTTCATGGATGTTTTGAAGCACGTAGTCATGTTTTCTGGCTGTATTTTTATTTCTCTTGGACAATTATTGATCATGTGGTCTAGCTTACAGTTTTCTGATTCTCTTACATTAAGAATAGGAGGTGAAACCATTTCTTTTCAAGGAGAGTATGTTATATTGTGAATCTCTGCTAGACAACTAGGTGGTAATTAACTCGTCCGTCTTTAATAGTTGAAGCAAAAGTGGGATATGACTGCTGTGACTCACAATTAACAGCATGTTTCCTTTTCATTATCAATGCACAGTATGCTAGGTGAGCATTTGATGTGTCACATTTATAACATACAGCTCTCCTTGGTCTAGAGGTATCTGTGTTTTCCTATCTCTGTGTGTGTGCTGCCCACTTCAATATTTTTAGCACCCACCTTGCTTTGATCTGACAAGGCTGCCTTTCCCTGAAAGCCTTTTCAGTACCCTGTTTCTTCTCTGTGCACCAAGTTCCTTGCACTGAGTACCAAGAGTAACTTCTTACTGAGTACCAGCTGAGTAACTTCTCACTGAGCATGTGTGAGCACCTCTCATACCACACAGAGGACTAATTGCTGCACCAGGACTTGCTCATTGTCAAGAGAGGAGAGAAGAGAAATCCTTCATTTTCAGACAGTTGTAGATATCAAAGGATGCACAGACAGGTGCAGAGGAAGCAGATGTAACATCAGATGCCTATATTTCTGCAAATATGTCCCAGAAATGGCAAAACGTGTAGGGTGTAGGCACACATTGCAAAGAAATCCTTGGTTACATATGACTATGAATAACGAACTGTTTGGAACTATGGTTCCTGTGGAGTTCAGAAATGTGAAAGTGCCACTTCCTTGCTAAACTGCTGCTAGAGAAGATCTTTCAGGTCTCCAGCAGGGTTCCATGCAAAACAAGAGGTATTTCAGATTGATCTTGTGTGACAACATGGCTGTGGGAGCTGAGATGCAGGTATGAACTGCTTCCCTGGGATGCTCCAGTCTTTCGCTTCCCTGCTAGTAATAGTGATCCGTTGTATGGTTTTTTATCGCTCTCAGCATATTGAAGACAAGCCACTGTGCAAACACACAGGAATGAACCTGGACCCTTTGGCACATTATTAGTGCATGCTGAAAATGTGAAGTTAGAACACCTTTATCTCTTTTATTCAGCTATAATAAATGTTGAATACAACCTCCATCAGTGGGGAATGACAAAAGTCTACAACAGCAAAACTAATAGCCCAGGACACTTGTGGGAGATAGGAAGCCCATATCCATCTGTGGTCTAAATCAGGCAGAAAAGGATTCCCACATATTCATTGATGGTTTAGACTATCAGGCTACTGTTGAGCAGCTCCTGTTTCTAAACAGAACTTTTCACGTTCCTTATGGTAATGCCAAGATATGCCCACCCACATAAGAATGAAACATGCGCATACACACAGATCTGATGGCATTAAAGATGGAAAATATATTACATAAAATGTGGAAGAAAAGCATTCAGCATCCTTCATTTGAACAGTAACATCAGATTTCATGAAAAACAGGCTGTGGACTATGTAGAATGGAGGAAATGGGATCTTCCTTGGCCTAACTCGTAGCACACCAGCAAGGAAGAGTTTGCTCTCATTCACAGAACATTGAATACACTGGCTGATGAAACTAAAAGGTGATACATTTTCTTTTCATGCTCTTGGTCTTCAGATTTCAAATGCATGGTTTACATACAAAAAAAATACTTTCACATCGAACTGATGTTGACTAATTTCCTATCATACTTAATATTGTATTGCACATTAGAATTTCCTGGAACAGATGTATATTTAACACCGTCTTTTACAGAGCTTGAATTTTTACTTTCCTTCGTTTTCATCCTTGCAAGAATATAGTTGACTGTTTCTGAATTCTCTCCATCCTACTTCATAGATAAAAGGGCCAATTTTTGGAGAGAGTGCACTGTCTAGAAAATATTTTTTGTGTCAATAAATTGCTTGTTCCTTCTCAAAGAACATTTCTATATCTGTTACTGACCTCTTGCTCCTGGTGTGCTTGAAACATTTATTGGTTCTCTCACCATTCCCCCTCTCTGTGATCTTTGGGATTTTCCACTTGATTTCTCATGCTCTTTCTTCATTTTATTCTTACCATCTTTGTACTCTATGGCCAGACATTGCTGCTGTTGTGGCCAATAGATGAGGGCACCAGCTACATGTCTATATTTGGCAGAATTTATATGTCTGTCTCTAGTTTTGCTATAGTAATATCAGTCAGAGAGCAGAGATCCAAAGTGTTGCCATAACTTCATCTCCAGTCCTTGCCCTCAACAGAGGAGGGGCTGAATTGGCAAAGAGTGGTACCATATGCACAATAGTTAATTTTGTTTTGCTCTTCTTTACTGGAGTGATTTTCAGTCTAAGAATGAATGAAAGTCAGGTAAATATTTATCAACTTGATTCTTATCTGAAAAAAAAAAGGAAGTTTATGAATTCATTATCAGGAACACAGTAATATAAATAGCGTGGCAGCACACACATACTACAGATCCAGCTCAGGAAATGTTTGATTTCATGTATTTATGGGAAAGTACTATTGGATTTTGGCAAATATAGCATATCTTAAATCCTAACTGTACTTTTATGGAAAGCGGCAAAACTAGAAAATCTGTGTTAGCCACTGGACAGTAAGTACGAATATTCACACAAGAATGAACCTTCAAGAGGAAGAAAATGCATATAACTACATCAGATGTTTGAAATGAGAAGTCTGACATTTTCTTACTTGGCCTGCAGTTAAGAGAAGCTAATAGTAATTTTGCAGAGGTCCCTCAAATCACAAGGTATTTCTGTTGCTAATGACTTCAGTAGTATTACATTTATGATAAGCAATTCATTAGCACTACCTTTTCCCATCTTATCATACACTGACAATGAAATAGCTGAATGTTACTCTTGCAAAAGGGAAAAAAAGAAGATAATTGCTCAAAGGTTATCACAGTGTTAAAGCTAAAGAGATAGAAAAAGCTCTGGTTTAATACCAGGAAATTACATACTTTTTGCTTGTTTTAGTGTTCCTCTCCAGAATGCTTCAACAGGCATAACAACCAAACATTGCCAAAGCCAACAAGACTGGCAAGAACAATGTCCATATTTAGGGAACTTTGTGGAAAACACAGGAAGGTTTGAAAATCCTGATAAAACTGACCCAGAGGCCAGCACCCATTCCTTGGTTTTGCTGCCAGGATCCTGGGAGACTTCACTCATTCCAGTGATATTTTTCAAGTCTGGAGGAGAGAACAAAGACAAGTTCTCCCCTCCAACAGTCTCAGCCCTGTGTGTGCTGCTGCTGTAGTCTGGCAGGACACTTTCTCTAGGAGGTTTTTCACACTGAAAAAACCCCACTGTGTTTCCTGCTCACTACACTGTGGTCTTAGTAAGAGAACAGCAGGGTTACACAGCCACCCACTTACCCTGCTCCTCTGGGCCCTGGCAAGTCAAGATGCCCTGTACCATTTGAAAGGTAACTGGAACCTGAACTGGGAGAAAATGATAAAAAATGCAGTTGGATCACTATGCAAAATCATGCAAAAAATAGAAAAAATACTACTTTTCTGACTATAATTTTAATGAAATACAAAATGGTGGGTTTGTGCAGCTATTTTCGCATACTGGAAAATGGTTTTCATTGTTTCAAGTGTTGGTGTTTCACAAGGGGACTAGTATTCATGAATTATGATAGAGAAAAAATATTCTGGGGAATTTAGATTGAGTTATACACTGGAAAACAGAGGCATAATGAATAATGTTAGTAAACAATAATGTGCTAGGATGAAAAATTGCATAAAGAAAACAATAGGTTTTAAACTCTGAGAAAGCACGAAAAGGGTCATGAGTAGAATAGCTATGTACAGTTTAGAGCATTTAGGGTTTAGAGAGAAAGGCTATGGATAACAATTTAAAAGCACTGTTTATATTATAAACATCTCAAAAAACCCCAAAAGAACTGCCTGTCTAGCTTAATCCAGCTTTTACTCTACAACATCTGAGCAAGTCTGTCATTAAAAGTTGTGAGTTTTTCATTGTAATTTTCTGGTGCACATAAAACTGAATGTTCAAAGACTTGAAGCAAGAAGTTATCTGCTTTATTTTACAGCAAGGGGGAATAAGAGAAAGAAATTGAATTTGTACAATAGAAAGAGGAATGGATATCTAAAAGGATTTTTACCCTGTTGTTCTAAGGAAACTAGGCTTATCCTACTATGCTGCCTGTGCTCTTTTGGGTCTGTGAGCCAGCCATATAACTTTAGAATATGTTAACTAATTTCAACTTACTGGGAAGAAAGGTAGAATTATCAAACATATTACCAGAGACAGAGCATCTGAACTCCCACTGAGTGATCCCACTATTACTAGACACCATGAATGCACACTCAACAGGGCAAGTATGGATGAAAGTTAGAGACAACCATTCAGTGCAAGCAAGTTCTTCTGCTCACAGTGCTTCTGAGAAGTGTGACAGTTCTTTTCTTAACTTGAAGCAAAAAGATGGCTCTGTCTCAAAATGGAATCCAAAATGGATAAAAGCTCATTAGTTAGCAAGAAAACCACAGAGACAAAGGTTTTGGATGTTTATAATTTCCACTTGCATTATTTGGATTGGTCTTTTAGGATGATCAGTTTTGCTTCCAGGAAATTCTGGGGATAAACTAAAAATGGAGAAATGGAGAAAGTGGATAGGTCTACATACAGGCTGAAAGAGGAAGGTGAAAAACAGGATCATGGAAATAATGAAAATAGCATGGAAGTGTGACATATGGCTATTTCACAGAGACACACCTGAAGGGTTTACAACAAAGAGGATCATACCTAAAGGAGCACCGGTCAGCAGAATAAAATGGACAACAGTGAAATTTAGGAATTTCAGTTAGTCTGCCACAATATATTACAAAGTTTTTATGCCTACTCTATGTTTCCTTATGAAGAAAGCACTTCAAAAGAAATTGATCCTGAGATGCAGCAGCAAAGATCTTTAAAAATTAAAAGTTTTAAATGAAAAACAGCGCATTACTTGGGGTTGTCCCAGCAGCTATCAGAAAGAGACCTTCCTAGGCAAAATTCCAGTGTCTTTCCTCCTCCACACTAATGGGAATTATGTTATAACAGGTTCCAAATTCAGAGGAACAAGATGAGGAATACCTGACCAGATGACAGTGACAATTCAAATGAAGCAGCATGAAAGGAAGATTAAGTGGTGCCCATTACAAGAGGAGAAATAGTTCTAACACTGCCCCAAAAAGACATTCCAACCACAGCTCACTTGAAAGGTGCCACTCTTCGAAGACTGATCATTGAACTTTCAAAATTTGTCCCAGACAGAGGGTAAGAAGAAATCCAGCATGGAGGCAGGTGGATCTGAGGTACACACAGGAGTCCCAGACAGCAGTACTTCTCTGAAGGATAAGGTTAAATTTTCCATGGCAATTGTAGGAAAAGCAAATGACAACACAGCTGAACTATAAATCTTATCAAAGTCACTATCAAAAAAGAGGAAATGACTGATGCATTTTTGTAAATCAAAGTTGAGCTTCATTGCTTTCTTGCCCTCAAGAGCTCATTAGTTGCTATGGAGAGCTTCTACACAAATATGACATTATACGTAGAAGTGAGCACCTAACTGGTAAAAAAATCTAAGAAAACACTTCACAGGGGGTCAGAAAGAATTGTTAATTTAGCTGAATAATGACTGCTGTAAATATGTAGTGCAGCATTAAAAAAATAAAGGGTATGATTTGTTAAAATGTGACAGTTGCAGATTATAGATTTGGTTCACAAGGTAAGGCTGCCATTCATATAACTTTTTGTCATTTATCACAGCTGCAATAAAACAATGTCTAACACAAATAACATTTTAAAAAAATAAATACATTAGCTTTAGTAAAAGTATTAATTACTATTTTATGCCTAACACCAGAACAATCTGATTATCTATTTTTCAAGACTCAAAAATGTGTTTTTAATAAATCATCAAAAAGCACACTCTTAGTTTAGAGAAATAACCCTCTAAGCATTGAATTATCTGGGGTGTTTCTTCATTTTCCGTTACCACAGTGCTCTTTCTGATTTCCATCATGATTAATGCGAGCTGAGATTATTGTTATCATGAAGTGTTTTCAGCTCTTCCTGGAAGGCAAGTGTGTGGAATATTGTATTTCCATTACCTTATGGTAAAAACTGTGGATAATTTGGGTCTGGAACCTCAATAGAACAATTACATTTTTAAGCAAAGAATTGCATAAGGTTTAACAATAAATTGAATAATGACTGGATGAGAGCTCTTTATGGAATGTTAATAATTTTCATAGTCACTGGTATGACAGATCAATGAAGGGTAAAGTTTTCATACATAACTACATTAGTTACTGATGAGTGAGGAACAGTTTAATTTAAAAAGCTCAGAATATTTCTTTTTAACTAGTAGAATATAGCAATCCCCCTTGATTTTCTGAAGATCATCTGCAGATAGCACAGATGGAAACGCAGAGACAAGATTGCATGGATGGCATATAATTCAGCTGTAGTTCCTGCACTCAAAATCAAATCATCAAAATATTTCTTGCTCCTTAATTTGTTTCCAGATACAACCTGAACAACTCTGCAAAGAATATATTTCTTCATCAGTCAGTCTGCTTGTTGCTATTGTAACCAAAATATTTCCTAAACTGGAAATGTGTGAGACTGGTATTTTTCAGGGTGGGTGTATTCTGCCTATTTTCAAGCACTCCTTTCCATATTCTGAGTTCAGATTCAGTAAATATGATTTCCTGAGCATGGCCTGAGCTTATAATGAGTTTTGGTGAGATGCTCCTGAGTTTTCTATGCATTTGCTCACACAAGCAGCTTCTGCTGGATCACTGCTTCCCCATTCGCACTACCAAGCAGCCTTTTGCATGCACATACTCTCAGGGTCTCACCTACTTTGTGTGGTGAAATGATAACTGAGCATTACTGTGACAATGGGTGACTATTAGAATAACTGTACTTGGACAGAAGGTCTTTTTACCTGATGTTTCAATAGTGGTCAGGAGCGGACACCTAGAAAGAACATAGAAGTATAAGCTGATTCTTATCCAAGCACCAGGACCCAGAGGTGATGATATTTGCAGAGAACACAAAGTATTTTTAATTAGTCAAGGCTAGAAAGATTTGAAGAATTTTAGACAGATCTTGGGAAAGGGGGAGATGAGAGAATGTCATGACAAATGACATTCTGCTGTTCTCAAATGTCAGGTAAGGGGCACTGAAGGTGTCCACCTGACACCTGAACAGCTGAGACTGTCTGCAGGGTTACACATGAGGTATAACTGCATAAGAGACATGGACATCAATATGGAAAATCCAGTAAATCTCAAAAGGTTTATCCTATCAAAAAGGAATTCCAAATGGCAAGATGTGAGTAAACGGTATAACAAAGCCAAAGATATAGGGAAGTTTATTTTGTTTAAATGAATAATACAGGTCACATATGGTAAATATGAATTCATAAAGTCATCTGACATGTAAGCTTATTGAGATTCCTGAATATATACATTCTTCATGTTGCTATGTTTGTTTCAAGTATTCTTAATACAGTAGCACAAACTTTGAACTTACTCTCTACTGAAATCCACTGAAGTTACAATGACACCAATGTGCTCAATGGGATCCCAATAGTCAAGAACATGGTAGTACTCAGAGAAAATGTAATGAAGTTCTGTAACACTTTAAAATTGTTCAGACACCATATATTTTCAAAACTAAAAGAGAAAAGGTGACTAATGAAATTAATTTTAAATGAAGTGGGATTTTTTGTGATACACCTGTCAAAATAATTAAATGGTCTTAGTATTGCCAAATGTTACCAGAAAATAAATATATAAAGTGACACTGAATTACCTGATTTGTCCACTGTTCCATGACAGCTTTCTCCAAAACTAATTTCCATTTGGATTATACTTTGCACCACAAGAGTAGTTGCAGGGATATTCCAGAAGTTATTTTTGATAAACTCCTGTAATTTCCTAATAAGCACTCATATTTGTGGGAATGACAATAGAATTGTAAATTATTTATTTGAAAGTTTGGTTTTTTGTATCTTCCTTCTTTCTAGGTGTAGGGGGAAGCAGAGGGAGCATTCTGAGCTACAGTATTGAAACAGTAGGTAAAATGTATCGCATACCGAAATCTTAGAATCAAACATAGCAAGGGTTCCGTAGTCAATGTGCCCTGCCCTCTAAATCCTTCAGATCTGTCTACACAGCTGCTCAAATTTTACCAATGCTGGAAAATGGTTATTTAGGTAGCATTGAAAGCACTACCAGTTACTTGAGCAGTGTTATCCATCATTGTGACTGCTTGCTTGAAATGTCTGACATTTACATTATTTTACCTGGGGGAAGGATTTTGTTGTTGTTTTTAGAAATATTTTCTCTGTCTCTAGCACCTTATTAACCTGATTAGGGATTCTTGTACTTCTACTCTTGCTGCAAAACTGAATTCAGAAATGCTGTGGCGCCTCACACAGGAGTTGATTAGGGATTCTCTTTGAGTTTGCCTAACCTAAAATACTTAATATAACTAAAAAGGAGGGTAAAAGTAGGATTTCAAGTCCTCAAAATGAACTAAAAAGAATATGAATATCTGCAGTGTTAACCAGGGACTTGGTTAGTAACAGACAATGTGTGTGTACCAGCATAATAGAAATAGTTTGTTTTTTTCTAGAATAGGCATAGGTACAATGATAGAGAAGTTGCCTTACATCAGAGCAAATATTTCCATGTGGAAAAAGCAGAAAAAGAAAAAGCAAAACAAAAAAACACAGGTAAACAATAGCCTTAATGGCAATGCAACAGTGTTTTTACAAAAAGGTTTATTATGCAAGACTCTTCTAGGCTATGAGTGTTTGTCATTCACACCCTTTATTCCCACTGCCTGGCATAAAGCCCTTCTGCCATGATTTTGGGCCTGCTTACCTTTAATTTACTAAGTTCAAGAGCCACAGGTAAAGATCTTTCCTTTTCCTCCTCACTTCTGAAACTGATTAATTCAGAAAAAAAAAATTATGTAAAGCATGTTGTTAGATTCCCTTACCATGGATTCAAGTATTCAAGATGCAAAGTCTTTTTAATTCAGACTGTGCCATCATGGCCTCAGGGCAATGAGGAATTAAACATGGAGCTGCTGGCTCTCTGACACATTTTCCCTGAGTGTACTATAGATTTCACCCTTTGGTACCTTATCTCCAGCATTACTGCTAGTGCCTGGACAGACTTCTGTTCAGGCTGCATTCTGTGACCAACACCAGACAATGTGAGCTCTGCTCTATTCAGCATCCCATGTGGATTTTGTGCCACATTGCTGACCTTTTATGATACCCTATTGTGAAAATCTTTTTTTCTGGTAAAAAATCCTATTACATGAAACTGTTTCATCTCCATAATCCCCATGCTTTTTGTATTATTGATGGTGCTCAGGCTATTTCTTGTTAGCCTCGGTCTAAGATAATTTTTTCAAGCTGCTGTGAAGTTCGGTCATTTTACATTTCTTGCTCAAACTTGTCAAATTTTGTAACAGTAATAGGTAGTACTTGAATAACATTTACTTCAAACCCTTCTTCCTGCAGCTTCTTCTTTTCAGTGTTTATCAGCACTCCTTAAAGCACGTCTGATATAAGAAGCTCTTTACTGGGACAATATTTCAGTTTAATGAGGACTTTTGCAATTTCATGACCATTTTCTGAAGTCTAGGTAGTGCTTCTTTGCACAATGATTTCTGTAATAGGGCTTCTGAAGTTTTATGGGCTGCATCTCCTCTGACCTATTTCTCTCTATAAACATATTTATGCAACTTCCCACAAACAAAAACATTTGCTGGTGTCTATTTTCCAGACTGCACATTTAATTTTTGTGTTATAGCTAGTGTTCAGAAGAACACACAGCCACTCAAAAGGGCAGGACATGTTGGCTACAGGCAGGATTCAATTTTTTTGGACTCAATAAGTGGGAAGAGGCAGCTGCTACTAACTCCAAAGTGTTGTTTAACCTCCTGGCTAGTTGCTAAAGACTTCTCCCACTCCCTGTCTTGCCCAGCATCCCTGGGGCAGAGTCTGGCCTTATCAAGGTTTCAGTCTTTCAAAGTGGGAGTGTCTTGATTTAGTTTGACTCAATATTGAGCTGCTGCATTTTGTAATTGGAAAAAAAGAAACTGTCATAGCTCTAATGAAAGTCTTTATTCTTAAGCCTTCATAATCATTCTTGTAGCCTGTTTAATTCCCTCCCCCCCCAGCCACTGGCACTCAGTTCAGTCCTGTCATCTGGCCTGTTCATGAGATTCCCTTTTTTTCCCTCTCGGCAACAGGCAGAGCTTGCTCCAGGAACGGCATCTGCAGAGGCTAGATCTGATGGCTACGAGTAGTCAAGATGTAACAAAGCTATTAATTACACGAACTTGGTAAGGGGGGATTGTGAAAAGCAGAGATATCCAGGCTCAGTTCACCACATTCCAGCCCACAGTGCCTATAATTGATGATCAATTGATTTTTGCCTTTTTTCTTTTATATTCTCTGTATTTTTTACACATGTATTTGTAGCCTATTATTGTATTTCAAGCTAGATTTACCAGTACTTTTTCCTGCCCTGATAGGCAGAAAGACAAAATATATTCCAGCGCTCCAAGCCCCAAGGGGTACAAGGTCCCTATCCTGCCTTGGTTCTTCCTGGGAACCAAGGCTGAGACCAGCTCTTCGAGACACATTTTCATAAACAAAGTTTAGTTCCCATCTGAGGGGAGAACACTTAGAAAGGGGTTGAACTGGGGGGAAACTACCTCACCACTTATGTCTCTAATTGGTGTTTTTTGTAGGTCATGCTAGTTTGCTAAACTTATAAAACTGTATTCACCCCATGTGGGGATGGGCATTTGTGGATATTTTCCATATCTGCCCGTTGGAGGCCTCCAGTAAAGACCAGCCTTTATATTACCTCCTATTACCTTGAAATATTATCTTGAAAGTGTGTTTTATTTCTAGGTTCTTTAAGGCATCATAATAAACATGTGATACTTAGAAGTCATACTGCAGTTAATAGCAATTAACTAACGATAGAAATAAAAAAGCCAGTGTTAATATGTATTAACTCTCACCTTCATACTTCACATTCCCTTGAGAGGGCTTTAATTGGCTGAAACTGTAACTCCTGCAGCGCCACGAGCAGCTGGATGCTGTGCATGATTTGGGGCAGAGTGGTCAATCAGAGAGAAGCAAGCACAGTTTGGTTGCAGAATGCACTGATTTGCAGTCAACAGATGACACCAAGAAATGAGTGAGATTTCAAATGTCAGTGGTAAGCTGGTTTGAGTGCTTTTCTCTATTTTTAAATACTATGTAAAAGGCATTTTTAAAGACTAGGTAACACAACTTCAGACTGGGGAGATACCTCTTCATATGGTAAATTGATTTGCTTATCAAACTGTACCAAACTGTACTTTTAACACCCCTTAATTTTCTCTGCTTAGTTAGCTTGAAACATAAATTTATTTTGCTTCTGCACAAGAACTGCAAAATAATTGTGCTGTATCAGATTAGAAATAAACATTTTGAATCAAATAAATGTTAAAAAGAGGTTTTCAAATGGCTTAATATGGATGATGGGAATTCAAGCCAGCAGCCTTAGTCATAACAACAAAATTATTCCTCCCTCCCTGAGTTCAAAGACAGCAAAAATCAAGCTTTCAGTAGAAGACTTGTCGTTAACACAACATTAGGCACATTCTGAGTAAATTTCATTTGTACAGCTACTTTATGTTTGCACAAACCAGTGTGAAACCTGTCTGTCTTATAAATAAACAAAGGAAATGCAGATATGTTCAGAGCAATTTAGGCTTGGAAGTTTCTTGCAGCAGCAAAGTCTCTATGAGTCAGCCAGATGTTCCAGACTGAATTATTCAGAAAAGGATTTTCAAGTTAATTCTGGGACATTAGTTCCTCATATTTTGTATGAAACAAAAAGGTGTTGAGCTTGTGAAAGCAAGAGGAAATCATCCGAACTTTCTACTCCTGGTACATATAAGAAATTAAGTCTGTCTTTTCAATTCAAAACTTACAGATGGGTAGGAAAATATTATGAGTTATTAATATGCCTCCAGCATGTTAAAAGCCACAGTAAAGATTTTAAAATGTTCCTGATCACAGAGAAATGTAAAACAGCCCCTGTGACTGAAATGCCCAGTAAAAAGTAACTTAGTCCTTCAAGAACACCATAGAATCATCAAATTGTTTAGGTTGGAAAAGACCTCCAAGAAATCAAATCCAGCCGTTGACCCAGCACTGCCAAGTCCAGCATTACACCATGTCCCCAAGTGCCACATCTACATCTTTTAAATATCTCCAGGGTGGTGAATGCACCACTTCCCTGGGCAGCCTGTTCTAGTGATTGACAATCCTTTCAGTGAATAAATTTTTCCTGATGTCCAATCTAAACCTCCTCTGGTGTAACTTGAGGCTATTTCCTCTCGTCTTAATGCTTGATACTCATAAGAAGAGGCCGACCCCCACCTGGGTACAATGTCCCTTCAGGGAGTTGTAGAGAGCAATAACTCTGAGTCCCCCTGAGCCTCCTTTCCTCCAGGAGGAGGAAAACCCCCAGGTCCCTCAGCTGCTCCTCGTAGGACTTGTGCTCCTGACCCTTCCCCAAATCCATTGCCCTTCTCTGGACATGCTCCAGCGCCTCAATGTCCTTCTTGCAGTGAGGGGCCCAGAACTGAACACAGGATTTGAGGTGTGGCCTCACCAGTGTCAAGTACAGGTGGATGGATGATCACTGCCCTGGTCCTGCTGGCCACACCATTGCTGATCCAGGCCAGGGTGCCATTGGCCTTCTTGGCCACCTGGGCACTGCTGGCACCAGCACTCCCAGGTACTTTTCCTCTGGGCTTTTCAGCTACTGGTCCCCAGCCTGTAGCACTGCATGAAGTTTTAATGACCCACATAAAGGATCTGGCACCTGGCCTTGTTGGACCTCATAGGAGTTTACAGTATCTTTAAGGGAATCTGATCCTTCTGTGCTTCCCAAGCAGATTTAAGAGCAGAGACTCATTTCAATGTCAGGGCTTTTTTTCATCAGTATTTGAATGAAAGTCATATCCAATGTCTAACACAGAATGGGATTAAAAATCCACAGTGATCAATGGGTTGTCTTGAGATGTAAAGTAAACATTAGGTTTTCACTAGGCTGATTTGGCTTGGAAAGAGATTGACTGCTTCAGAGTCTTGTGTCCTTCAAGAAGTCTTTCTCCTTCAAAATTCTGAATTCATGTCCTTAATACAGAAAATTCTTTTTTTTTTCTCCCAAGGAAAATTGCAGATATTACCTGATGTAAAATATGCAGAAAAAGATGTATGTTTGCAATTTTAAAGTGTTTAATTGCTCCCACCACACATTTTGCAATAAATTCAGCATTAGGACTCCCTCAGAACAAATTGCTGACTATTAAAATGCCAACTAAACAAGTAATTGAAATTAAATTATTTGGGAAAAAACCAACCAAACAAAATAAAGCAGTCGTGGTTAATAGAGTTCCCTTAAAGGATAAGCTCAAAATTTGGAACAGAGCAAAACAAGAGAAGAGTACAACTACTTCAAAAGAAATTTGGAAGGATTTTTTTTGATGTAGCAATGTGGCTCAGGTCTCCTAAAAGCCAGGAGGAGAGAGAATCAGAGGGCAGAAAAGATTCTGGGAAGCATTAATTGTCAGTGTTGTGGAAGATAGGAAAAAAAGGCAGAGACTTGCTCGGTGGAAGCTCAAGATCCTGTAATAACACTGTAACAACATTCAAGAGCAGCTTTTCCCTTTATAAAAGGATGCCAGGAAATAAAGGGAAAATGGTGGAGAGGTTGACTGGACAAGCAGAGAGACTCTTGATCATGGTGTATAACAGGAGATCAGACAGTTCTGGAGGAGGAATGGACTGAAACTTTGTGAGTTTATGAGTTTCTGTTTTACAAGAGACAGAAGAATTTCGCACTACTTGTCGTCCAAGTATATAGTTTTCTATAGTTTTATAGTTAAAGCAGAGGACGCATAATTACCATGGTGATTTCTTTAATGTCATTCTTCTCAAGAGTACAAACTTTCTGAGTTTGTCTGCAAAGCTTCCACCATTCTGCATTCATAGCCTTTCTGCAGCAGTGGATTTTTACTTAATACCAAATCCACATTATTTTCTTTTGGCTTCCCTTGATCTTTGGCTGGCCTTGGTATAGGGAGATCTCAGGGCCATTTCATTTCCCATGAAAATCAAGACCAGGAAGATCACCTGAATAACCAGAACTGGGAAAGGAGTTAGCCTGAAGCCTGTATGCCTGGAAGACACCCTTTGCATCCGCAGAAGATAACATTTCCAATGTTGGGGTTCCTGCCACAGACAAGGAAAAGTGGGAATGAAGATGAACCTGTCTAGAATTCCACTATCCTAAAGTGAGTCTGCTTCTGAAGTTCAAATATAATTGAAAATGCAATGTCAATCAAAAGTGATTATGTCCAAAAAAAAGCTATTTCTCTCAGAGCAAAATGATTAAATAAGTACCAAACTTCCTCAGCACCTGCCATTCCTACCTCTATTTCAACCTGTAGTCACTTCTGTTCTTCATGTGTGTTTTCAGCTAACAACGCGGGCTGTTTAGGCTCTGTTCTGGGCCCAGTGCAAATCACTATTGATTAGTGAATGTAAGCTGAGTTATGCTGATTTGCTCCTGTTGGTCATGGAGCAAGGTACAGTGGAGTTCTGGTAGAACTTTTGCAATTAGATGAGATTAGCTGCAGACAAATAGTCCTACTTAAAAATGCCACCAAATGTCACTTCTCCCATTGCCTTGTCTTTCAGCTCCAGGATAAAACTTTAAGACAGTCTCTAAGATTGATCCAGTGAAAACACATCAGGTAGACAGTACTGAGGATAGCTATATATTTGCTCCCCAGAAAGCTGTGATTATTCATACGTTATCTCCACAACAACAGACCAGGCATATGATGCTAAGTCACAACTGGGATTTGCCACTCTTTGCATGCCTACAAACTGCACATGCCCAGCATAAAGAGGCAGATGAAAGAAACTTGAAAGCAAATACATTTTCACCACCTCAGAAGTAGAGAGAGAATGTTAATTCCCTAGGCCACACCCCTTCCCTCACAATCCCTTCAGGAATATGATACCTGTTTTCCTAATTGCTAGAATGTTAGGAAGGAGAAAATTTCTTCTTCCTGATTCTAAATCCTGAGATGTGCCACTGTACCAAAACATTAGTAACTGACTGTGCTATTATTATCCTATCTCTTAAAAAATTTGTCAGAACAAATAAATCAAAATTAATACAGCTGTAGAAAGACCCATGTAAACAACTAGTGCTTGTTTTCCCAACTAAAAAGGACTTTGTTCTTTTACAGGTATCCCTTAATTGGTACCCTAACCATCAACAGCTTATTGATTAGGTGGATGTTTCACTCTTTTTCTCTGCAATGCTCCTTTCATGGTGTCTAAAGTCAAGTGTCTAGAGTCCAGCACCTAAACCTATTAGATATTTCTGATAGTTTCAATTCAGCACTTTGTCAGCATTCCCTCAATAAATACCCCTTTCTTTGTCTTTTATCTGCCACAAACGACTGGGTCAAAGCTATTAAAAAATGTGTCTTTCTTCAGGGACAAAAGACACTGCCACACTTCATCTTCCTGAAGGGAATTAGGACCCTCTTGATTAACTTCAGTGGGAGCAGAGTTAGACCCAGGATCTCACAGTATTCATTCTTTTGCTTGATGTGTTACAGTTACTTTGCATTGTTTAGCTATATACAGACCATATTCATTAGTCATTTTCATTCGTGACACGGATGAATTCATTAGTTTCTGATGCTGATTTAGATTCATAACTATTACTTATAATTAATTGCTAATGAAGGCTATTAATGTCTAGCTGACATTTTTCCCTTCTCTGCTAAATGCTACAAAGTTCAAGCATGGGAAAAGGGACTTGTCTTAGACAGGAATTGACTCATTTTTTAACAAATAAACCTAAACAGCATGAGATCTTTTCTAATACAGGTACAGAGCACTGCCTTATAGAAAGTAAAATACTAAAATCAAGGCTACAAAAAAAGTTATTTGGTTTTTCACAGTTGTTTGCAAATACAGCCTCATTCGTCATCCACCTTAATCTTCCTCCCATACAGAAAAACATCAGCCACAGAGAAGTATTTCTGGTGCATTTATGCACAGGAAAGCACAGGTGATGGGTCATCAAGGGAAATTCCAGTCTCTATTGCTTGAAAAATAGTCTTCCAATGCTGTCAGAGAAGATATTCCAGATTGGATCTGGTGTATAAAACTTCTGAAGTCCTGCTTTCTCCATTTTCCTTTCCCTCATACACCAGGCAAATTGCAAAGAGCAGTTAAAGACAGACACCACGGGTCTGAAAGCAACATGTTGTGCAGACAAAAGGGAGCCTTCCGGCCCATGTCAGCCGTTGGGAAGGCAATTTTCCCCCATGTAATTTATAGGTTGAACAGACAAAACAGAAAGAAAATGGCATAAATGGATACATTTCAACTGGAATATGGCATTTACAGTTTTATTTCAACTTTGCATTTATCTTTCCACCCTCAACAGAAGAAACAGAAAAATTTTTGTCATTACCCCAGAAACATAATGTCTTCCTCTTACGGCACTAGAACATGAATTTATCTCTAGACCTTATGAGGGAGCTGTTTCATGAAACCTGCTCTTCCTTTGATTTTGAAAGAATAGAGAACACACGGAGCTGTGGTCAGAGAGATATATGAAAAAGAAAAAAAGGAGGAAATGAGAGGTATCCATTCTCTCAACTGCCTGAGTACAAGATGAAAACTAGTCACACAAAGGGGTACTTATGGATCTTGCAGAAATGCTCACTGTGTCCTTTTGACCTTGTTAGGAGTCCCCAGCAGGATGAAGCAGGAAGAGGGAAAGCCAAGATAACAGATATTTTTCCCCAGTAAACATGGCTCCTTCAGGTGATTTTCCCAGCTTTATTTTGTGGGACTGCTCTCAAAAGGGATTTATGAAGAAGCACATGCTGTGTAGTCCAGTGTGGAACTGGGAACATAAAATGCACAGAAGGTTGAAAAGCCAATATAAGCTGAGGGAGCCTTTGGGAGATGCTGTGAATTTGGCATTTTGTGGTTTTGGTTTATAGAGAAGCCCTTATTAATTGCTCATGTGATTTAATATTAATCAGAAGAATCTATTAACTTCAATACTTTATAAAAGCTCTTTTCAATGGCCTTTATGTAAGAAATACTACACTGCTTAGGATAAGATAGTGATTAACATTTTAGACTGAGACATCAACACTCCTAAAAATATTCAGGGAAATTTTAAAGCAAACAATGACTATAGCAAATCTGAAGAATGTTAATAAAATGGTAATGACCTGCAAAAGGTAGCTTACTAAAGCAGAGGAAAATCAGAATGTTTATTTATTATGACATATATGTACTTGCAATTTGTATTTTTGTACTATATCTTCCTAGCTCTTCTAATCATAAGTGCCCTCATGGGCTCAAATATTTCATTTCTCCTTAACTCAAGTGTGTACAGTGCCTCAGCTAGTTTTCAAGTATGTATTTGTTGATGCTTTCTCAAAGTTGCTATTCAAAAAATCTCACTGATGCAGCCACTGATAATAGCCAGACTCCAAGAATCTCCCTGTTCCAGTATCCCCAGATTTCATTCTGTTTGCCACCATGCCTGGACTGCTCTGTAATTAATTAAAAGTTTAATATGGAAGAACAATGAGAAAATGGAGAGGAAAGGGGCAAAAGGAGAAACTCCAGGACTCAGTGATAGGTTGTATATTAACCCAATAAACACAGAAGGGACTTGGCTGTAAATTATGCACTTTGCTGATGAAGATCAGTGATGTGCAGCTGAATAATATTTTCTATAACTAACAATCATCTTGGAGGTATATGGGTAGTTCATGCAGATCATTATGTTGAGAGAATGTCTGGAACCTGACACAAAGGGGTTTTCTTTTTCGTATTCAAGGGGACATGTTTTATGAAATCTGTTTTACTGCCTGTGAATAAATAAGACTCACACATGGAGAGCAAACCATGCAAACAGAGATTATAGAGAAGAGCTGTGTGTCCAAGATTCACCATTTAGAGCTCTGCTTCGCCCTGTCTTTTTCCATCATTAGCTGTGGAAGGTCAGAATACAGGGCAGGAAGCCCTAAATTGTGGCTGCTCTTTATGTGTTCTATAAATCATATTCTCCATGAGTTCTGAAAGATCTGAGGTTAGACCTTTACTAGCAATGTAATCATGAATCAAAATTCAGTGGAAGTCAGTGTAAAAGTTTGCACAGATTTCTATAAACCTTGAACCAAAGAAGTATACACATGTGATATGCTCTACACCCAATTTTACAATGTCCCAGCACTGCAATTTAGCACACTGGGCTATTTCGCAATTTAAAAGTAATGCTAAAACAACAAAATATTTCCCTTCTTGTCTGCTGCATTATCATAATGGATTAATGGTACACATTCATTGTCAAAATAAAAATAACAAAACTGTGTTTTGGTAACAGTAGGAGTGACAAAACACAAATAAGAGAAGCAGAAAATGATCAAACCAATTAATTTTCCTTTATAATAATTTTTTATGAAGAAACATCAGTACTGCTTACAATTCGTGGATTATAATTAAACATAGCATTAATATTCACTGCAGTTTTAAGAAAAAAAATATTATGTTCAGAAGCTGGTACATTAAGATAAAGCACCAGACCTCATGACACACATGATGGTTCTGCTGTATTTCAAATATATAAAATAAAGATGAAGGCATCTTATTCGTGGGGTCCAATCCATGAACCGAAATTGCCTCTGGATTTACAAATATCTAGTTAAATATAACACTAATTGACTCAATGTGATTCACGATTAAAGGCCATCCTTGTATATGTGGCTTCTAGTTAATATTCTTCCCAGATGTTTCCTTGACAGATTCTACATTTTAAATGATTAAAATCTAAATTATTGATGTTCCATCCCAGTTCAATTATTATCAGCATTTGTGCACTTCTTTTTCTTTTCTCAATATTTGAAGTCAGTTCTAAGAATAATTTCTCCCTGAAAAATTCAATGTCAAAGCCCAGTGAAATCGAACTTCTCTGAGAAGAGCTTCTCTCCTTCAATGCTCTAATTTTCAGTAGCTTATAACTTTTTCTTGTCTAAATTACCTTTGTTCTGACAGTTTTAGTACTTGTGGGTTTTGCTCATATATAATTTGGGGACATAATCTTGAAGGAAATCTACTTAGCCAGTTCAGTTATCCACATATAATTGTAATGTATTTTGCCCTACTTACTTTTGGGATGCTGGCATGGACACACACACACCTGTACACATTTGTACACTCTAATGGATGCCCATGTGCCCAGATACAAACATACACCAATTCTCAGTGGAATGGAAACACTCAAACCTGTCATAATGGATGAAATCTCCAGATGAGCAAAATCAGGGTAGTTAGCTGCTGATAATGCAATTTTGGTGCTCTCTTACTGATATATGGCCCTGTGTTTGCTTCAGTAAGGAACATATGACTTCCTGGAATAGGAGGCAAAAAAATTCAGTGGATGTGAAAATAGCACATTAAATGTTATGGTCAGTGTTTTTCAGTGTGATTTAAATATACTCTTTCAAGTTTGTTCTGTCTTCCACACTCTGACAAGGAATACAATAGGCCCAAAATCTGCTTTCAGAGAGACAGGGTTTACACAGCCTCTGGAGAGCTGAAGGAGTGATTGTGGCCTATGACTGTATTGCTCAACCAGCAGCTGAAAATGAACCACTTGGTTGTACCAGAGATGGAGTTGATCTGCCAGATAATGGCATTTAATAACAAATCATTACATCACACACAGATTAATTTGCTTTCAAAGAAAGAAGCATACAGAATGGGGGAGAAATGTACGAATATTCAAATGTAATCAACTTTTTTTTTTTTTTTTTTTTTCTTTTTTTTTTTTTCTTTTTTTTTTTGTTAGGAAGTTTGGAAGTCCTTTGCTAACAATAGACTGGAATACAGCTTAACCAGACTCAGAGCTCTGAGTCTGGCGACTTTAAAAAGAATCAGGGTGATGAGGAAGGAGAGAGATGAGGAAGGAGATGAGAAATTTGCAGTCATTTTCCCAAAACTTTTCAGAAGAATGTTCCTCTTTAGCATATATACTTGAAAAGTTAAAATCATTGTGTGATTAAAGTGCTCCATCCTTGACTTTTGTGGGAGGCCTGATTGCCTCCGTGACCTTTTTTTCCCCCAAAAAACCCAGAGAGCCCAGAAAATTAATTTGTCGTGGCTCATAAGAGCTGCTGCTTACTGAAGTAGACAAATGTCTCCAGCTATGATGGGAAAATATAACAGGATCTCTCTAAGCACAGCAGAAGTGGAACTAGTACATCTAAGACAAAACATTAAATTAAATACCTTTCAAAGAGTGAATACAGGCTTCTCTTCTGGGGACAGAGACTCTAGAAAATATTTGGTTGACAATCAGGTGAATGTGAGATCTCAGAACAGCACAGAAAGCAAAGGTGATTTAGACTGAAGGCTGTGTAAACTGAGGAATGTGGAGTGGAAGCAGAGAGGCTTTATTACAGCAGTTTTGAACTATAGCAGGGAAATGGCTCGTGGCACATTGCAGGTGGTTGCAATACTCAGTTCAAAGGCAGAAACAGTAGTTGTTAGAGAAGACAGCCAGCAGGATCAAATGATTGGAGATTGTCCTGTGGAGTGAAACATGACAGGAGCAAAATCTATTTCATTTCTCAGAAAGAGGCTCAAAGGAGGCTTGATTGCAACCTAGCAGAAGGTGGAGTAACAGGAGCCAAAGGCTGGAAGCTGAAGTTCAACAAACTCAGAACACAAGCAGGATGCACATTTCAAATTGTGATGATTAATAGTCTTTGAGACAACTGAGCTGTTGTTGACAAAGACCCAAGATTCTAAAATCAAGACAGACTTTTTCCTCCCCTCCTTTCCCCACCCTCCCCCATACCCAGGAAGATAGGTTCAGGCTAAACCAGAAGAAGGTTCAGATAAATTCTTTGAATTTATCTTGTTCAAGATCAAGCCTAACGGTTGCAACTGTCTGGCAAATACTCTCTTCTGCCCCATCAATCCTCCTGCCTAAGCTGTTGGTTATAAACTGAATATGTGGCAGGTGTGTTTCTTCTGTAGCGTTCTCAACATATCTCTGATTGCTAATGCACTGCTGGGAAGGTCTCTTTCTGTCTCAGCTGCATTTTCCATTTCTCCATTTCAAAATATCTTTATTCCAGCTCTGTGCTGGAAATCCCCTGTGCCTGTTGCATTAGTTCTGTGCAGGTACCTGTGTGGTTTTATGCATGCACCACCAGCCTGGATCCTCTCCAAACCCTATGAAGCAATGCAATTCCAGCAGGTCACCTTCAATTCTCTGATTCCACTGGAGTTTTCCTATTTCAGCAGGGTAACATTGCAATAATGGTTGACACAAAAATCAAACCATTGTATTAACCTCTATTTAAAAAATATCTTTGAAAGAGCAATAAATATCAAAGAAACATATCAAAATTATCAGAAGTATAGTTACACCTCACTAAACTCACACAGGGGAATCCTTAAGGTAAAGAAGAAATCTAAACAACATTGGTGTGGATGAATACAGAGTAATTGTGACCCACTGCTGTGTTTTCAAAGCATCTCCTTCCCTAAGGCACTGAATGTCCTCTGCTTCAAAATAAAAAAGCAAAATGCTGCACAGTGTATGTTGTCCAGCCTCACAGTGATACACAGGAGTCTGTTTGAAACACATTGGTCAGGCTCCTCCCACCTGTGAGTTTATTAATCTAATTAATCCATGTAGCTGCAGAGAGAGAGGAAAGATCATCCTGTTGAATGGCTAAAGTACCTATGGCTGTGCACAGAATTGAAAGTAACTGTCCTCTCAACTTCAGATCTTAAAGGCTTTAAATAAGGAAAGGAAATGAAAAGAGTTTGAATTTTAATATTCCACAATAACATGCTTAAGAGGATACAAAATATCACTGAAATATGATCACAGACCCATTTCTTACTCTTCTTTATTTCTGTTCTCTTCATCTTTCTCTTTTCTTCTTTTTCTTTTCATTCTATCCTTTTATTTACACTTGCTACTTGATCCACATTTGTCTTCTGTGCCATGTAAAAAATAACTTTCATCATAGAAACATGTACCAGCAATATTTTGATTTTCTTTCACAATCCCCCACTCATATCTGCCCTCTCTGCCAGCTGGGCAAGCCTTACTTTTGACATCTGTTTCTACATATGGACAAATACTCTGGTATCAGCAACTGACTACCTGGGAAAAAAATGTGACAAAGATACCCATCACTGTTGTATATCCATTTTGGACAGCCTCATCAATGGACCAAACCCAGAGACACACTGCTGCAAATGAGAAGGAAACCCAGCTGTGAGTGCAAGTGAAAGAAAGGATGATGTAGAAATGTGATATTTCTACATGTACTCTTTCAGTGATACTGCTGTATTAACAGAAGTTTTGCACTTAATGATCATTAATCATGTGTTGATCTCCATACAAATTATTGTAAGAGTAAATCTGATCTGTCACTGAATACCTTACGAGCTCTACTGTATGAACCAACCCTGAAAACACATTCAGGTTATTTGAGCTCCTATATGAATTTTTAAAAAAAAATCTACACTGCTAGCATCTCTACATACATTTGGGACTTCATCAGTGCCCATGCTTGAATGAATTCTACTCTGATTTAAGAAGTAAAAAGGCTGCTGCTTTGAAAACATTACAGAGGTTTTGATAATGTCAGGGCAGCATTGTTATAAGGGCTTCCATCATATGGGATACAGCTTGTGCGTTCTCCCCGACCATCATCAGCTTAACAGGAGGATTTTCAGAAAGGTTTCTATGCCATAAACATGAAGAGTAAAACAAGGACACTTGTCATACCTGATTGACAGCAGCAGTGGGAGGCATATATCACCATCGGTTGAGTGCTGTATATATGTGATAATGGGTATGTTAAAAATTGATCTATATATTATTACAATGTAGCTGAAAACCTGATCATGTAGCTTTAATACATACCCTTATGGTCTGAAAAGAACATGACTGCTCCATGATTAAACATTGCTGAAGGAGTAAATTTTACAGAAGTTGACTTAAAGGCTGAAAGATTGATGAATATGCAGGTAGGTAATCTGAAGGCTAATTTTATCTTTCCAGTGTTTTGGCTAGGAATCTAATTCTGGATCCCTGTCCAGGTGCTCTCTGGGGCTCACACTTCTTTATTGTCAAATCAATCCAAAGAATTTAATTAATATTTTTCCTGAGTCATGTGGATGAGCTCAGATCAGGCCTTGAGGCTTCACTGGCCTTCCACACATCTCTTCTAGAGGGATTTCATCTATATCTCCCCCAGCTTTTCTGCTGCAAGATATGTTTGTTCTTTCCAAAATCAAATCCTCAGGAAGGAGATTTGGACCTTTCTCTCCTGGAATAGCATCTATGACCACACCTGCATGAGGAAACTAATAAGAATGGAAGCATCAGACAAAGTACTGTCCCTTGACTGTCCATGTTGTTGGATGTTTGGTAAAGATGTAGGAACAGTTTTGGGCTGGGTCAGAAAGTATGGCTGGAAACCAAAGGCTGTCTATTTGTATATGGTTTCCCAGTCATGGAGGGAAAGAGCAGTTATTGCAATACCCCTAAGCTATCCTACACCATTTAGTCTCAGAGTCTGAAATTGTTTCATCACAGTTTTCAGCTCATTTATTTGTACCCAGTGGCAAGCCCCTGGAGAGAAGGATATGAGTGTACTGGTGGATAAAAACCTGAATATGACCCAGCAATGTATTCTTGCAACTCAGAAAGCCAGCTGCATCCTGGGCTGCATCAAATGAAGTGTGGTCAGAAGGCCAAGAGTACTGATTTGACAACGCAAGCCTGGGAGGAGTGGGTGGTGAACCAGAATGCTGTACTGCCCATCAGAAGGACCTCGACAGTTTGGAGAGATGGGCAGAGAATGGACTGAAATTCAACAAAGCCAAGTGCAGGGTCCTGCACCTGGAGAGGATTAACCCCATGCACAGGCTGGCGACAGACCTGCTTGAAAGCAGCTCTGAGGATAAAGACTTTGGGGTCCTGGTGGACAGCGAGCTGTCCACGAGCCACCAGTGAGCCCTTGTGGCCAAGAAGGCCAATGGTGTCCTGGGGATCATTAGGAAAAGCATTGCCAAAAAGTCAGGGGAAGTGATCCTGCCCCTTGGCTCAGCCTTCATGAGGCCACATCTGGAGTGCTGTGTCCGGTTCTGGGCTCCTCAGTATGAGAGAGACAGGGAGTTCCTGGAGCAGGTCCAGTGGAGGGTAACAAAGATGATGTGGGGATTGGAGCATCTCTCTTATGATGAAAGGTGGAGGGCACTGGGCATGTTCATATTCAAGAAGAGAAGACTGAGAGGGGACATCATTAGTATCCATAAGTGTCTGAAGGGAGGGTGTCAGGAGAATGGACCAGGCTCTTCTCAGTGGTGCCAAGCAACAGGACAAGAGGCAGTGGGCAGAAACTGATGCACAGGAAGTTCCACCTGAACATGAGGAAGAGCTTCTTTGGTGTGCAGGTCTGGTGTGTAAACTGTGCACAGGAACAGATTACCCCAGAGAGACTGGAGAGTCTCCCTCACTGGAGATACTCAAGAACTGGATACATTTCTGTGCAATGTGCTCTAGGATGACCCTGCTTGAACAGGGAGGTTGGACCAGTTGATCTACCGTGGTCCCTTCCAATCTTACCCATTCTGTGATTCTGTGATTCTGTGATTCTGTGGTTCTCTCTCCCCACCTGAAGTGCTGTGCCCAGCTCTGGGGTTGTCAGTGCAGGAAAGACATGGACCTGTTGGAGCAGGTCCAGAGGAGGGCTGCAAAGATGATTAGAGGGATGGAGCACCTCTCCTATGAAGACAGGTTGAATAAGTTGGGGTTGTTTTGTGTGGAGAAAATAAGGTTCTGGGGAAAGCTTAAAGTGCTTTCCAGTACATAAAAGAGACCTACAAGCAAAATGGGGAGGGATGTTTTTATGAGGACAACAATTTTAAATTGAAAGAGGGTAGATTTAGATTAGATACAAGGAACAAATTCTGCATTGTGAGGATGGTGAGGCACTGGAAGAGGTTGTCCAGGGAAGCTGTGGCCTCCCCATCCCTGGAATTGTTCAAGGATATGTTGGAAGAGGCTATGAGGAACCTGGTCTATGGGGAGGTGTCTAGCCATGCAACAGAGTTGGAAGTAGATGATCTTCAAGGTCCCTTCCAACCCAAACCATTCTATGATCCTACAATTCTATGGTAATATTAAAAATAGAATGGCATGGGTAGCAGTTTAAAAACAGCATTTCAGAAAGCACAATGACTGGCACAGTGTATATAAATATGTATTTATGTGTTTATACTATTTATTTTGTATGTTATGTTATGTTATGTTATATATTATGTGTTTAGATTTTCATTTTAACACCATTCACCTGTTCATGCTTTTGTTTATATTTAAAGTTTTATCAAATAAGGAACTGAAACAGAACATCTAGAAGTATTTAGGTAAAATAAAAACTTCAGAACTCTACCAAATTAAAATGTTTTTATTCCACAAGTATGCTTTCAGACTATTTTTCATTTTAGAGCAGAAGTCATACTTTTAGTGTCTTTTTTTGTTATGAATCACATTTTCCTCATGGAATTGTCATCATTTGCAAGGAAAGAGCCATTTCAGTTTCTGGCTAGCCGTGTACAATGAATTTATAAGCTACTCTGGTTTGCAGAACTTGCTGTGTCATGAACTTGAATGAATGGTAACTACTCTATTTGGACACATTTCCTATTCAGGATTTTCTTCAGAACAGCAATGATCATTAGTGTATTTGAACAGTGATACAAGATGAAAGGAAAATCCAGACTTTTGGAAGAAAAGAGAGACTCTCAGGAACCCTTTGTCAAAACCCATTACCATGACCTTTCCCCTGCCAAGACAATCTTGCTGTGAAAGGCTTTGAGAATTGCCCATTAGTGCAGAGGTTTGCTACCCCTTGTGCTGTTTGGGATAATAGCTGAAATAAAGACATCTAAGTATATTTGTCATGTGTGCAGACACCATCAGAATTTTCTTTAATCATTCCATTGCAGACCTTTCTCTAGAATCTGTAGATTAAAAACTTGTGTAAGACCAGAGAATGCCCAGGAAACATATATGACCCTTTATCTTCTTGTAAAAAAAAGAAAAAGAAAATTTTGTTGAAAATTAGTTATCCAGCCATCTTGGTTTTTTCCCAGCTGGAGCGGAAAAAGGCTGATGGAGTAAAATAAACCAAAACTGTCCTTTGTAAATAGCACAGACTGGGAACTAATTATGAATTAATATTCATAAAGAAAATTACAGGCTTTGGATGCCAAGTTTCAAATCTTTAACATGCAGCAATCAGAAAAAATCCTCCCATAATTCAGAGCAAACTCAAGTCCAACAACCTGAAATTCTACATCCAGAAATGCAACCTGTAAACGTTCTGTTAAAACAGGCTCTACACACCAATGTAAAATTGTCACTCATTTAAAACTAGAACAAGAATATAATAGTATCAAAGAGGATTTCTTTCGAGGATTGTACCTTGAGTGAAAACAAGTGCACACCCTATTAATTACAAGTGGAATCTGTAAGAACTCTGTGTCCAGAATTCATAGAGATTGATAAGGGATGGTCTAGTGCCACATAATTTCAAAGCAGTGTGCTGATATTTAGGGTAGAAGCCTGGCCTTGGTGCAGTTAGTGAAGTTTTGACAAAATTGGGAAATCAACATTTCAGGCTTTGCAAGTTTTTCAGAAGTATGTGTATTCTTGCAACCTCACTGTCCTGTTGTGCCAAAATACCTGTGAACTTCCACCATTTTCTTTCCACTTAGTAGGCAGCAACAGGACAGATTATTCAAATAGTTGGTAATAATAATTTCTAAGGCTATTTGTATTAATTTTTCTAGATCCAACTCTTCTCTGCCCCCACTTTGTGAGTGAGAGCTGTCCGATTCTCATTCAAATTGAGCTCATTTTTGCAGCACACCGAAACAGGGAGATGAAACAGATGCTCTGACACCCACGAAGAAAAGGATGAACTTATGAACTATGAAACAAAAATAGAAAGAGGGAAGAAGGAGCAGTTGCTAAAGAGAAACATGGCCAGGTAAAACACTGAACTGAGGCCTAAGATAAGAACTTATACATCTATGATCGTCACAGTTCCCCTTTCCATACGCAGCTTCATACCTTATCTGTTCATAGGGGATTCTTCAGATAAGCTGCTTTAAATCAGAGGTGTCCCTACCTTAGTACTGTAATTTGCTTTTAGACTTATTTGTGTGGCCTGTGAAGCAATGACTGAGTTTGCAATAAGTAAAAGGGCATGGAAATGTGATTTACAAGGAGTCTACAAGCCTTCTGGTTACTATGATGGTTTCACAAGCAGGAAAAACATGTAAAAAGTGAGAAAAGAATGTAGCAAAATTCCTGCACTTCAGAGAACCACCAAATCAGAGGCAGAAACAGAGGAAATAAATTAGACAAGAAAGCCAAACTCTTCCATAAAGACACAAAGAAGGAAAGTTACTGGCCACCTGCCAAAGTGAAAGCTATCTCACCTGCACTAGGGTCGTATGTCACATTCACACCTGCCTGTCAGTGCTGCAGGACGAAGAGGGACACTAAACGAAGCATAGGAGGACAGGAGATCTCTCTTCTTTAGGCTGCTGACACTACTTGTGTGCTGGGAGTTGTAACACACACCAATTCATCATCGGGGACAGCAAATGCACACACCCCAAAATGTGGTCCCAACCCAGCTGGTGAAAAAAACAGAAGGACATGCTGCTGGGGTGAAGTGGGACAGTTTTGGGAAATCTAAACACCATTAAAGTCTAAGACATAATAGTTACAGCCAAATGACAAGCAGAAGGCACTTCTTATTACCAGGAGGTCACATCTCACTATCCATCTCCTAGATTTCTCTATTTAATCATTCTTATAATCACCTGCATTAGTGTGCTTCTGACTTTGATTAATATTATGATTAAAAAAGAAAATAAAATGCTTGCATTTCCAAATCCACAGAATGTTGTACTACTGCAGAAATTTTAGTGCTTCAGAACTCCCCAGAGTTATGCCAGTGCTGAAAACCTGACTACCTATTGCGTATTTTATAAATTCAAAAGCATAGCCTGGATGATGTATTTCTGTTGCAAAACAAAATGAAAAGGGGAAGAAATTGGAGAGCAGTTTGAGTTTGACGGAGGAGACTGAGTGGGGAAAAAAAAGCCCGTGGAATCAATGATGAAGTTGAGTGTCTTAAACACTCATTTGCAGTCATTCATCTCTGGCAGAAGATGTGAGCTATTATTCTAGGTGTCAGGAGTAAACCACAGCGCTGGGTCTATATGCATCTTATGTGAGCAGAATGTTTGTGCTGGTGAGCGCCTCCTTGCATCTGCACAAATCCAGCTCCTAAACCATGTTGCTCAGGATGAATAATGAATAAGACAAATTCTCCACAATTATTTGTATCTTAGCTGAATCTAAGACACAGAGATTTTATGAGTTTGGTTGGGTTTTTCTTTTGGTGTTTGTTTGCTTGCTTGTTTGTTGGGGGGTTTGTTGTTGTTTTTTGTTGGGTTTAATTCCAGAGAGAGAGAGAGAGAGATTTTGGTGAGCATGTACTTAGTATTTTTCTGTTAATTTTTTTTAAAGAATAAAAATAAATTGCTTTGTTTCCATCAAAATCCCCACCCCACTACACTTTTCATTTTGGGAGCTCTGTTTTTTGGTTACTTTCTAAATATGAACTCAAGTATCTTTCAAGAAAGTTGTCATAATAATGACAAAATTTTCTAATACCTCTAAGAGTTATTCTTCCTAAAGAAAAAAATCAGTAGTCAGTTTTTGGACAGTTTTTCTGGGTAGTATCACTTCAGCAGTGAAATTCCTTGTCTGTATTCTAGTCCTCTGTCACCTAAACTAGATCATCATTCTTTTCTATTTGCAGAGGAATAAAGCTCTTTTGTTGCTTCAGACAACTATTTTTTATGGGCTTCTAATAAGGTGTTGATAAAAGAAAGTAAATTATTGTTATGGACTCCAAATAAGCACATAGACTTTAAGACCTAAAATACTGATTAAACCATATACTTGACTCCTGTTCAAAACACTGTATTCTTTTTCTTTCAGACATACTATGAACGGTTACGTTGCAGACAGGTTATTGTTTATATTCTCTTTCAAGCATTGTTTATATATATAAATATATAGATATCTAAATATATAAATAAATATACATAAAATATAAAAATATAAAATATAAAAAATATAAATATATAAATATATAAATATATAAATATGAATCTGTTTTTTTCCTGTTAGTTGGAATATGAAGAATCACTAGAAAGAGCAGCTCTGTATATGTCTCCATCATTGAGGCTGTAATGACTGGTGGGAACTGGAGGGAGGATCCAGGTGATCCTGTTTCAGCACTGATGCTTCTCTCTTCTGATGCACATGGTAAGTGAATGTCTTCAAAGGAAGTAGGAAGACGGAACTTTAAATATGTCTTGCCATGCTTCTTGGAGATGTGTTAGAACATTTCTGTCATGGATGTCATTCTACACAAGAAAACAACACTGAAATGTTGTTAAAATTATTTTTAACCAGATAGCTCTCTATCTGGTTAACTACCATGTTTTCTTGCTATCCACCTTGCTATACCATCTCTAAGACCTTTACTGCATGAACAGAAATGTATCATTGATCAACAAGAAAAATAATTATGTCAGTAGAAGACAAGGGCCTTCATAGATCCATGACAGTTGAAGCCAGGCCAGTCATTACACTGTTTTCACATCTAATCCTAACCATTTTATTTTCTGACATTCATTCTTATAAGACCATTTACATTTTGTCCATCCCAAATCATCTCCTTCTCAAGAATCATCTGACTTAAAAAAATACTCAGGTATCTGACTGATGAGGGCCATTTAAGTGCTTAGAAAAAAATATTAATAAGGAATGAGAATTTGATTGTATGGATGAAATTTAAAAATCCACCTTTGGCCACATGGGACAATTTTTATCTTTCTGATGTGGAAATCATCCTCTTATATCTGCTCAAAGACATCTTGGAATCAAAATGGCAGGATGTTTTGCTCACAAAGTTCAATAGAGGAAAAAATAACAAAAATACACAGGGAATAATTATGCTTTCTATAGTCACTTCCAAGATGCGTTGTAACTCATGTTGAGATAGGTCAGAGGTTTATACACACTTTGAAACAGATCCTTGTCTCATGTAAACTGCTCAAGCTCTATTGGCTCAGATAGCATTACAGCAGCCTACAATATTTGATGATGTGTGTGAGTATCTATGAGCTTACTTTTTCCTGTGTGTGCAGATATGAAGAGTTTTATTTAATCAGATTTATGTAAAGGTATTTTCCTGTGGAACAGAGGGTTAGTGACACATCATGCAATGATAGGATACCCAGTATTTTAGATTTCAGAATGTATCTTCTGCAAGTCTTAATCAAATAAAAGGAGTAACATATTAAACTATTTTAATAGAAAAAAAAATTTGTGGTGCAAGATCAAGGGACAATAACATATGGTAGCTCTTTGAGAAGTTACCCACTTTTTATTGAGGACTGTCTCTTTGTAGCTATAGGTATAAAGCATTTATCATTTGTTATCTCAGACACTCTGCCAGCAATCCTTGCTTTAGAAATGTATTTCATCACAGAACTGTCCAGCTAAATGGATGGCATTTCTCAACGGTAAATTTATGGCTCAATTAAAGTAAATCTTACCATATCAGCTTCCTTGTGTGTATACAATTAATAAAAATAAAATGGAAACACATAATTTCTCATGTCATGGTTTTCAAAACAGAAAAAATTTAAATCAATGTTCTCTTTACAGGTAATGGAATTTAGCATATGTCTGTAGGCTGTGCTACTTTCACGTGAGCTGATACAATGCAGGCATTGCTTTTCTTTCCTGAAAATGAGTCATTTATTCATGTTTTGTAGGCTTATGGCTGACATCCACACAAAAGATTGCACAAATTAAAGATTTAGGAGTGGTGTTATTGGGAGCTTGTTTGTTTTAACCTCCAAAACAGGCTCACAAAGGCTTTTCAAAACCTACAGAACTCTGCTTGTTGTCACTGTGCTTTATATGAGGCAAAGAAACTATCAGGACAGGACAGGGACCAAGCAAACAGCAGAGTCCCTGCTCTGTCTCAGTGATGAAGGATGGAGGGGTCCAGCCATTGCCAAATGGACCACATTACCAAAAGGACCACAGCCTGCACGTTCTTATGAGGCAGGACTCAAAAAACATTTTTAAATTGTTTTCTTTCTTGTGGGAAAAAAAATACCATTGTACCATGCAGGATATCAGAGCATGGATGAGGTATAATTATTTCTGCAAGTGTTTTCATTAAGGTTTAGGGAAAAGTCGTCACAACGTTTATAACCTCAGTGCTCCAGTTAATGACTCAATGGCCTTTAGCCATTCTATTTTTATACAGATCTGTGTCAGGGAAACAATGTGCAGTTGTAAATAAATCCTGTCAACACATTTATCTGCATTAAAAAAAAAAAATCTGAATATGCAAGGATTTTAAAGGATCTACAGGGATATTTTTATGTCTGATCATTCTGTGGACCAGCAAATATCTGAGCTGCATAGCAACACATTTTCTTTTTCCTTTGCTTTTTTTTCATTCCTTTTCTTTTCTTTTCTTTTCTTTTCTTTTCTTTTCTTTTCTTTTCTTTTCTTTTCTTTTCTTTTCTTTTCTTTTCTTTTCTTTTCTTTTCTTTTTTCTTTTCTTTCTTTTTTTTTCAAGAGCAATGGTGTGTCAGTTTATCTTGGCAGTGTTCCATGTTATTCAGTAACAGATGTCACGTCAATGCTTTGCCACAAGCTCATCTCCAGATATGGTTCTTCCTAATCTATACAGTTCTACAGAGCTGGCAACAATAGGAGGAGCTATTTATAATTACATTGATAAATTGTTGAGCCAGCTGATTCTGTATTTGTGCCTGCTGCTTTGTTTAACACGCTTTTCTCAATGAAATGTTAATATGCTTCACTAGAACACTGACACTCATAAGCCATAGATGAGGTCATCGAGCACACAGTCCAACATGCAGCATGTATGCCAGAGTAGAATAACTTAATTAAATCCTTCCTCTGAGGATTAAGAGGTTTATTCTGACAGGCTTTTATAAGCCTGGGTGTGCTTGCATGGTGCAGAGGAGAGCAGTGCAGAGACAAGGCTCAGTGGAGCAGTACTGGTACAGTGCAATGCCTCTGACTGAGCTTGCTGGGAGACAGCCAGGATCTGCAGGCTGCATCCCTCCAGGATCTGCAGGCTGCACCCCTCCAGGATCTGCAGGCTGCACCCCTCCAGGATCTGCAGGCTGCACCTCTCCAGGATCTGCAGGCTGCATCCCTCCAGGATCTGCAGGCTGCATCCCTCCATGCTGTGCCTGAGGACTGGCTCAGGGTGACTCTCGAATCTGAGTGGGGCCTGAAGGGGTGGCAGTGTGGGAGAAGCCCCAGGACTGACAATGCCAGAGCAGCAAAGAGATTGCAGCCAGGGGTGACCATGCTGGGGCTGGGATACCCTGAAGCAAAGAGCAGCAGAGGAAAAAGCAAATATCAGCAGAAAAAAACACAAAAACAACAATGCACATGGAGTAACAGATAGAAATAATCATGTCCACAACTACAAACCTCCTGTGCCTCGCAGGCAGAACTGAGACAAATGAGTACAACCTGTGGTGAAAATAGGGGAATTTGAGAAGAGGAAGTGGAATGAGAAGGGCTCTATGTGTCTATGTTCTCTTCCTTTTTCTTGTCCCAGTACCCAAATGAATGATCAGAAGTTTGTGTTGTTGATATAGTAAATTAGTAAAACAAAAAATTCAACCACACCAGCATTCTGATAGCTGCTCACTTTTCTCACTACTTAGATTGCATGATTGTACTCGCCAGGTTTTGGCAACAGGGGAACTATAGGGGTGGCTTCTGTGAGAAGCTGCCAGAAGCTCCTTTCATGTCTGACACAGCAAATGCCAGCTGGCTCCAAGATGGATCTGCCACTGGCCAAGGCCAAGCTCATCAATGACAGTGTTGGCACCTCTGGGATACCAGATTTAACAAGTGGGAAAGTTGCTGTGCAGCAGCATCAGCAGCCGGAGAGAGGAGTGAGTGTGTGAAAGCAGCAGACACCAAGGTCAGTGAAAAGGGAGGGGCAGGAGGTGCTCCAGGCACTGGGGCAGAGGTTCCCCTGTGGCCCATGGTTCAGGCCATACTGAAGTAGCTGTGCCCCCGAAGCCCGAGAAGGTCCATGGTGGAGCAGAGATCCATCTGCAGCCTGTGGAGGGCCCCACACTGGAGCTGGTGGATGCCTGAAGGAGGCTGTGACCCTGTGGGAAGCTCACACCAGAGCAGGCTCCTGGCAGGACCTGGGAACATGTGGAAAGAGGAGCTGCAGCGTGTTTGCAGTAGATTTGCAGGCAGTACTCGTGACTCGGTGGGGGACTCACACTGGAGCAGGCTGTTCCTGAAAGACTGCAGCCCTTGGAATGGGAGCCACGCTACCACAGTTTGTGAAGAACTGCAGCTGCTGGGAAGGACTCAGGTTGGGGGACTGTCTGCTATGGGAGGGACTCCACATTGGAGCAGAAGAGTGTGAAAGATCCTCCCTCTGAGGAGGAAGAAGTGGCAGAGAAAACATGTGATGAAGTGACTGCAGCCCCCATTCCCTGTCCCCCTGCTCCTCTTGGCAGGAGGAAGTAGAGAACTGTGGATAAAATTAAGCCTGGAAAGGAGGGAGGAGCAAGGGGATGGTGTTTTTAAGATTTGGGTTTACTTCTCAGTATCCTACTCTGATATCATTGGTAATAAATTAGATTCCCTGAGTCAAGTCTGTTTTCCATTGTAGTAAGTGGTGAGCGATCTCTCCCTGCCCTTATCCTGATCCAAAAGCCTTTTGTTGTATTTTCTTTCCCTTGTCCAGCTGAGGAAGGGAAGGACAGCGCAGCTTTAGTGAGCACCTGGGTCAACCAGGTCACCCCCCACAATGATCAAAATATGCTTTTATTTCTCCACCATATTCATAAAATCTTCCTGTTGTAGCCTTCTATTTAATTATGGTCTGATGTCTCTTGCTCATACCATATGCTTCATGGACTGGTTTCTTCCCATAATCTTTCTTCCTGTCCCAGCACCTGTTTGAGTCCATCTTCTCACCTCCAGGTTACTGTTGAGGCCCAGACACATATTTTAGCTGTTCAGCACCAGCCAGGCTTCTCAGCTTCTCTCTCCAGGGTACTGACTCTCTCTCTGGGTCTGACCTCATTCAGTATTTTTGCTTCTTTCATCTACCATGACCAGTCTTTGGCTTCAAATATCGTCCCAGTCATATGTTAGTTGGGCAGTAGGAAAAAAACTTGGCACAAGTAAAGGCATACATAGATAAACTGGGTGATGAATGGATTGAAGGCAGGCCCTCAAATGCAAACTTGGTGTGGTCCATGGTAAGAGGCTTAAAACTAATGAGTTCATTAACATCTGAGTGCAATTACAGATGAAAATGGCTCTGAAGTAGCCTAGTGTAAGTTGATTCCAGTACAATTCATGCCAACAATCCTAGAAACAAACACAGGATCACTGGTGATAAAAGTTGCTGTATAAGAAGAAGCTAGGAGGAATTAAAAAAAATGAAAATCATTGGTTAAATTATTGGTAAATACACTGATGTATTTCCAAGTAGTTTTATATATACATAATAGATGTATAAAGAAAAACAGTTGGTCGGTTCTGGGAAACAGACGTGTTGTAAAAATTTTTAGATTATCTAAATCTCATCAGAGGAAAATGATTTTTTGGTAATTTGATGACCCTGAACACCCTGCTAAGGAAGTAGCTCATGTAAAACACGTTAAACACAGAAAGAAGACAGCTGAAAGGATTAATGGTGTTCTTCCATGTGTAAACAGAAGAATATTAATCGAGAATGGAAAGGTCATATTACCTCTCGAAGTGCACTGAAGGGATTGCCTGTTCTGAAACTTAATGAATCTCTGAATATACGAATCTGAAAGTTTTTCCTTCTTTAATCATGTTACAGAAAATCTACATAGATTGCATACTGCCGCTCCTCTAGGTCCCCTCAGTCCTTCCTTTTCACTACATCAGTCTTATCAGTCCTCATGTTCTATCCTGCTAATGAGCATGCAGAGCTATGTCTGATTTCTGTGCATTGAAGGGAAAGAAAAATCAGACTCATGCTTAGATCAGTAGTTAAGACATTCATTTGTTTATTGTGTTTATTTATTTGAAATTACTGAAATTATGTAATAAGAGATTTTAAGATGACAACAACAAAACCAAATCTGATCTATAGCACAACAGAGATCAAGACTTATAATTTTCATCATTGGCAGCATTGAGACCTACAAGAGGGCTAATCTGTTTAATTCAGTGCCAATGAGGATAATTTCTTTTAACTTCGTGTTATCAAGATTTGCAGAATCACATTGTTCATAGGGATCATAGGACTATGATCCTATGACTATAGTCATAGTTCATAGGGATCACAGTCTTCATAGGGATCATTGTTTATTATAGAGTCAAGGGATATTCGGAAACAAAATTTCAGATCTTGACAGCTGATTTGTGCATAAAACAGCATGTACTATATTTTTGTGTTCAAAATCCCACCTGATGTCTTGGTGCTTGCATGTTAATACAAAGAAGGCCCTGTTCTCAGTTCCACCCAAACAGATATGAGTGTGCAGGCTTATTATCTGCAGACCTCAGGCTGGTCCTCAGGTTCTGGGAACACACCTGACAAATGAGTACACTTTCCCAGGAAAAAAGTCTCTCTTCTCAGGGAATAATACTTTTCTTAGTTTTTGATCTCACCTTGGAGACAGTACATTGTTAAAATTAATTCCATTCAAGATATCCTGCATGGTAATTTCATCCACAGTTTGGGGGAAAACTAAAAAAAAAGGTTCTGCAGTGTCAAGTTTCTAGTAAGATCACATTGATAGGCACCTGTGCCACTCAAGAGATATAAGTGGTCTGTATTCATCTTCATTCAGGAGTGGAGTCCATTCATTTACCCATCCATAAATATATGTAAGAAATGGAAAATACACTCTTCCAAATGCAGCTAACAGCATGCTTCTAGTCAGCTATAAAGCATCTAAAATAATTCTCCACCTCCCATTTCTCTGAGTGTGGAGTTATCACTAGAACAAGATACTGATCTTTATAATATCAGCAGTATTTTGCATTCAAAGTGTCGGCATGGAATGGAGACCTGGCAGCATCTCAAGATATAAAGAACTGCAGATTCTCACACTGACAGAAGACAGACAAAGGAAGAAGAGACTAAAGTCCCTGCAGTTCTACATGGGAATGTAATCTCAATGGGGTTGATGTAGATAACAATGGGAAGACCCTGAAGATTTAGAAGTTTGAAGAAGTACTTTAAAGACTCAGCTTTCTCTGTATCTTTGTGAAAGCCTCCATGTAAATGTCTAGTCTTTGAAGGTGACCTGGATTCTACCGTTGTGTTTCAACTGTCATCATAATTCCAAATCACAAAATGTTTTTAGCCAAACTGCTGTGTGCAAACACATGTTTGTAAACAAGAAAGAGCTTGAGCAACTCCTGTCACTAGTCACATATCAGGGAAATAATGGGACGTCCCTTTTTCATTCTCTAGATCCTAATAAGAATGACATTGAGAAACGCTTTTTTAAATGTCACCTCCTAATTTCTCAGTCTCCTAAAATACTGCTCCATAGCAATAGTATAATGTACTTTAGCATTCCAAAATTAATCCCACTGTTTTAATAAAAATGCCAACACAAACAAAAGAAAATCCCTGCCTCTGACTCTAACTGATTCCTGCAACAGATAAAAAAACCCCAAAAGATGCATCTTTTCACCATTCTCTTTGGGACAGGGAGAGTGGTGGTTAATTATTCCAAATATCAAATTATTAATCCAGTATAAGAGCGTCCTTATTTCTGTAGGTAAACAAAACCCATTATTTGTTTATTCTAGTGATAACTAAGAATAGTCTACCACGTTTTTCTAAGACTTACAGTGATTAAAACTGCCACACCTAATATGGGGATGAAAGATTTTGCTAAATTAGGAGACAAGAAAAATTTAAGTGTGTACTCACAACAGTATTTATTCAGGTACAGCCTGTAATGCTTTCTCTCTCAAGGATTCACCACACAGAATACAGTTAAGCTAATTAGGGAGAATTCATTGCCTTCCTTTAATTAGTTAGTTGTTGTGACCACATTAAATCAAATACTTGTTTCTTTTCCTTTTGTTTCCCTCTTTCTTTCCTTCTTTCTCCTTTCTTTCTTTCTTTCTTTCTTTTTTTACTTCTTTGTTTTGTCTCCCTGATGAGCTAATTAATCTATTGTCATCAAGCAGGCAGATATCAGAATGTTCCAAGACTTTGTATGGAAATCAGCAAAGTAACAGTTTTGAACAGTAACAGGACAGCTCTAGCAAATATTTGCCAGTGAATTTATAAAGTTTATGCATGGCTGCATGAATAGATGTTTATGAGCTACTTCTACACTAACTGTGGTGGTGAATATATCTGCATTTTAATGAAGATAAACATTTTCATAGGCAGCTAATCTCACCTGGGTAAATAAAAGAGACTACCCACAAAAACTACTTTGGAACACTGGATTGCTCTGTACTGCATCTCTTGGACTACGTAGTCTTGTGCTTGTATTTAGCTCTCTGACAGTTAAGAAAATACATGGTTTAATGGATAATATCTTGTACTTTCAAAATGAAATTTAAAAAAAAAAAGAGAAACAAAAAGGCATAATTTCTAATACAGGTTTCAACATCAAAGCATTTTTTATTTATACTAAGATGCAAAGTACCTGCCTTCTGGAGGTCTTGGTAATTGGATGTTTCCAGTCTCACAAGATTTCTATTGTTTATCAGCTCTCCTCAAATACATTTACCTTATACATGGACCTCTCTCGTTACTTCTACATTCTGAATTATTTCCTGTTCTCTCCTCCCTGCCTTTTTTCTCCCTGATCCACAATTTCTAATTTCATCTGCACTCCTTCTTTCCTGCTCATACCTCACATAGCTCTATTAATCTTTCTCTTTGCCCTAACACCAAATGCTTTCTATTTTCTTCTCTGAACTCTTTATATCCCCCTTTTTTTTTTCTTCTATATCCTTTTCTGGAAGTACTGATCTCTTCTGATTTTACTGGACACTGGGAGTATAAAATTTGTTTACAGCCAAAGCAACCAAAACCAACACATGCTTTCTCTCCAGAGAAGTCCCAGTGGCATTTCAAAGATGGTCTTCCACCACCTATGGAAATAGGATTTATTCTACTAAACTCATTAGGTGTCCTTATAATGGCCTGAAAGCACAACACAGTCTTTTTGGGTCAGTATGCTTGCCAGGAACATTTCTCAATGACAATTCTTATAATTATGTCCTGGGTGAATGCCCTCCTTAAATTCTGATCAGCAAAAAACCCATCAGACAAGAGCTCTCCACAAGTTAAAACCTGCAGTAGGACCTTGGACGAAATTCTAAGGAGAGGTCACTAGCTTTCAGTTGAAAAGCTTCAATTTAAACAATAATTAGCAGTCTCTCCTCTTTGGGAAAAAAAAGAAAAGAAAAAAGAAAGAAAGAAAAGAAAAAAGAGAAGAGAAGAGAAGAGAAGAGAAGAGAAGAGAAGAGAAGAGAAGAGAAGAGAAGAGAAGAGAAGAGAAGAGAAGAGAAGAGAAGAGAGAAAAAAGAAAAGAAAAGAAAAGAAAAGAAAAGAAAAGAAAAGAAAAGAAAAGAAAAGAAAAGAAAAGAAAAGAAAAGAAAAGAAAAGAAAAGAAAAGAGAAAAAAAAGAGAGAGAAAGATGCAGAGAGAATGATCTGTAAAATATTTAAATCTCCACCTGGTAAGATTCACCTAATTTTCTCTCAGGCACAAAAGCACTTAGCAGAGGTACACTCCCTGGTAGGCCCCACATCCAGTAATTATATTTTCCAGACATTTTTTGAGTACTTTATTTCTTCAAAAGTAGGTCAGACCCCAATAGAGAATGCAGGAAAGTTGTCTGTGGGAAACTGAAGCATTTGCACACAGTAGAATTAATTTACCAATGCTCAGTGCCTTATCAGTGACCTAGTGGTGCTGGGTAAGGCTACCAAGGCTATGTTGAGTTGAAACAGACCTTTGGAAATGAAGGTCTGATAGGGCTTAAACCTTCAGTTCGAATGATCTCTCAGTACTGAGAACAACTGTATCAAGTCAAAAGATAACTCTTCACTTTGACCAGGGCTTTCTCTAGGGAATGCTGATTTACACTCCTGCACTGTCATCTGTCTACACAAGCTAATTACTTGTGAATCAAAAACCCCTGGAAAACTGTGTTAGAGTGCTACTGAAGGTCTGACTTGACCCCTACAGGCAAATAAACTTCTGTAGGGTGCAGTAATGCCTTACCTGACTGAATGAAGAATACGGTAGTAATTGCAAGTTAACCAATCAATTTTGAAGGACTTCTGAAATTCTGAAGAGAAATAGGGTGACTTGGGAAGGGAAATGCAGGTTGAACTCTGAATTTTCCCAGTTTTTGTGGATATAAATAAAATCCTTTATTATTTTAATTCTTTGGGGTGTGTTCTTTCTTGATCTTTCAGATCTCCCTCCTTTAGGTTTTCTACTGTACTTACAATCATATAAAACCTATTGTTGTTATATAGGATTATGATTAACGCTGGGATCTGTTGATTCTTCAACACATTATTGGTGAACCTATCTAGACACAACCATGATTTTCATACAGTTCTGTAGAATTCATGCAGAATCTATGCCTGCAATGGTCTTGTAAAATGCTCTTGGCATTATGGATCAGGCATCTTCACATGTTACCATGAGCCAAATATTTCCAACATGCAGATTACCCATTCTCCAAAGGAGCCCATATGTTCTGCAAAATCTCACCAGCTTTGCAAACCATCAGTGTCTTGAAAAGTACTAAATTCAAAATAAACACCTACATACTTGAAAACTAAAACCTGAATTCCAGTCTCTGATGGCATGAAACAGCACGACACAAGTAAAGAGAGATTGCCATCTATAACTTCCAACTCTTTATGCTCCTGTATTAGGGGCACTGAGTGAAGTAAATGGGAAAAGAGCTCAGAGGAAGCAAGTTCTTTAAATATGGGTGGTTAATCTGGGACTCTTCTTGAAAGAGTTTTTTTCAGACTCCAAAGATTTGCATGGTTCCAAGGGGGAAATATACCTGGAGCAGAAATCCATTATGGGATATGGTGATACAGAAAATGTAACTCACTCCAGAACTCCTACAGCCTCAAGAGTCTGGGAGTCGAGAGAGTGCTTGTGCAAAGCATCACAAGTGCTTGCCCTACTTACTCGGAGGCAAGACACTGAGATATAATTAACTTCATCTTCTGTATTTAAAACATATTTTGCAATTATTTTTGTTAGTTTGTTGGTAATTCTTTCCACTCCACTCCCTTCAACTCCTCTCACCTCTCTTCTCTTTTCATTTCAATCATGTCTATGCATTTTTTTGTTTTGTTTCTTTTTTTTGACAGGTGGTGGTGTTTGTTTATTTGTATTGGTTTTTAATTCTTACACATACTTTAGAGCAACTACTATATGCTACCAATAAAGTTGTGTTTTAAATTACAGAATAAATCCTGCTGACACTTCTCTCCTGGGTGTGCCCATCTAATAAGGCCAAGGAAACCTGTGGGAATCTGAAATCACATTTTCTTCCGTGGGAGTGATGTGTGGCTAGAGAGCAATGTACCCTGCTTTTTAAGATATGTTAAAACAAATCTCTTAACTGAAGTTCAGAATAAGTAATAAGCATAAAATTCTGAATCTGGAAATAATTCTTTAATTTCTAATCAAGGAAGTCAAGGGTATAAAATTCAGAGAGCACATTTCATTGAGGACAAAACCATTGAACTCCTCAGTGATGCCATCAGGATTTGGTCCACAGATTTTACACTGAAATTCTGACACACCCTTACTGTTGCAGTGCACACCATGTTGCTATAATTATTATTTGTTAATATTCAGGACTTGAGGTACTGCTTGGATGACTGCTTTCATCTAAGCAAAGCTGGCAAGCTTTCCACTTTGAACACAACATGGTGACAATCATAAAATCGTATTTATCATCTGAGAAAGATAAAGCCTCATGAAGTCCAGGGACTCATTTTTTCTTTTGCATGAATGAAACCACAAGTTAAAATGCTTGGTTTCAGGGCAGCAAGTGGTTTGTGCTGCTATTCATGAGGTGCAGGAAAGCTGGATGTTTTCTTTAATCCTAAACATGTTATCAGGTTACAGTGACAGTGGAGTCAAAATAATTTGAGGCATTGTCATTGTAAATGTTTTTGTTCACTCTTGTTTACCATTTGCAGAAAGTTCACGTAAAATCTCCAGAGTTCTGTTCCAAGACCATTTTGTAGTGCATTAATAATATACAGTCTTCTTGACAGTGTTGTTTGCAGTTCCAGAGAGAAATAAAAATAAACTCAGAACAAATCAAAAACAAATTTGTATTTTAAAAAAAGTGTGCTGAGCTGAATAACAGTTTCTCTTTTATTTTTTCAATTAGTAATGGATTCAACTTTAATTGAAACAGCTCTTTCCAGTTGCAATGATTTTGAAATATATGCACTTCCCTTCCTCCTCCCAAAAAGAGGGAAGAGAAAGGAAAATTTAAATTGAAAATCTTGATTGAAAAATTGAATAATTTCACTTGGAAAATGTCATAAAAGAACATTTTTTTTTGCTCTTATTTTCTTTCAGTGGAAAAGAGCAATTTACTGAAAAGGAAATGAATTAATTAAAACTTTCAGAAAAAACAAATCTGCTTTTCTGGTCCTCAAAAAATTGTAACTGACAAATGTCACACAGCTTTACCATATGAAACTGCTCCTCCTGCTTCAAATGCCACACTTTTCTGTCCAACACCCAGAATAGCACAGTGGTACTTTGTTTGGCATGAAGAAATAGTGCAGAGATCTTTCTTAAAAGATGTCTTCTTTCCTACCCTTGGCCATAACGGCTTTCCCTATTTCACTTAATGTTTTCCATCAGTTGATCTTGTAGTACTTATTTTGTAGGTTTTTTTTTACCTTCTGCCACCGTTGTTTCTTAACACTTTTTCTCATTTATTAACAAACACATCAGCAACAAAAAGAGGGCCAAGGACAATCTCCATCCTTTGTTGGATGTGAGGAAAAATAAAATGACAAATTCATATATTGCAGTGTGGAATATTTTACTGGCTACATTAGAAACTGTAGCAATTTACAGCATTATACTATTGCATTCCAGCACAAAAAATCATCCAAAATAACCCCCAAAACTGATATCAATATGATACAGTTTCAAATTTTCCCCTAAACCCTTCCAGTAAATTCAAGTTAGTAAATCTGTTTAAGTTTATTGTCTCTATTTTGCTAATAGTACCAGAAGAGGGGATAGCTGAGAAACAATTCTGGATTCAGGGCAAGACTAGATAGTGGTCTAGTCTTTTCTGGACTTTTCTGAGTTTGCAAGGCTTGTGCTTTGAATATTGCAATATTGTCTTGTGAAATCTGCAACAAAATCTGTCTAGCTGCCTCCTCAGAGTCAGTGGCCTGGTGAAGGAAGAGCTAGTGCTGTGGGGATTTTGAGGAACTTCTATTCCTGCATGAAAGGAATAGAAACAAAGCAACCCAGGTCTAAATCTGGCTGTCAGGGGAAGCCTTGGCTGATGTACCAGATCACCTTACCCAATACTGGGATGCCAGAGTCTGAACGGATCAGTTGTTACCCTATTCAGAAGCAGAAGGAAAAGGAAGACGTTAAAAAAAAAAAGGAAGAAAAAGTGATTCTTAGCAGATGCAACTAGTACAAAAATTAACATCGTGAGAACACAGACACATGACAAATAAACTGCCACCTGGCAGAGAAATGTCCCTAACTTTATGAGGAATGCAGATGAAAGTATTCAAATTCAACATGGAGCACACCACAGAGCTCTGCTTGCCACAGGACAGGTGAGGATGGTGTGAACTCATTGCTGGCTCAGAGCACACTGGGGAGGCTGACTTGAGCCTGTGCTGAACAGAAGGAGGAGTTTCACAGCATACTGTAGCTCAAAAGAACAAAGATGAACATCTACTGATATTATGGACAAGTTTCCAAAACCCATCTCAGATTTGTACTTGCACAGTTCAGGGACATTTCTTTCTCATATATTTTGAGGGAAGTTCTGTCCAGTTTCTCCATCAGAACTGCAGATTAAAAATTTCAGAGGATGATGGTTATATATACTGGGACCAAGTTCAAATCATTGCATTTTTCTCTCTATTTTACAGTGATTACCATGTTTTCTGGAGTAATTTTAACTTTGTATTTCTAATGTTTAGACTCCTAAACAACAAAATGTTATTAGTGTTTATCCTCTTTAAGCCACTGATACAAATTAAAAACTTTAAATCAAGAATTTTGCATATTTGGGAATGCAGAAAGGAATGACAACACTATATTTGTCATGGCACAGCCAATTACTAGGTTTAGTCCAAACTGTTTTCTTCCTTGCTTGAGAAGGAAGCAAGGATACTAACATTTGAAAAAATATACTTTTATTATTTTCAATTTATATATTACTGATAGTGATAAAGAAAATCTTAGCAAAATTTAAGTTTCTACCTCTACAATGTTCATATGGTTTGTGAGTAAAAAATACACTTGTCTCATTTTCTCTTTGAGGTTTTCTATATTTTCTAATAAATTATTCATTGTTTCACATTATGATTCTTGAGCTTGCTCTCAGATCTATTAAATCCCTGTATATGTAAGTTTTATGAACACTGTTTGTAAAGATCATGTAGAGTCTAAGTGCATTAGTGACAGAGGTCATGAAATATTGAAAGATTTAACCACATCTGTGAGAGAAATAAGTATTTCTCCCAGAGGCCTAAGAGGTGCCCTGTTCACATACAACACAAAGCCCAGAGCAATATTGACACATGATATCCTGCTATTTGGAATTAATCCATAAAATAACAGTAGCTCCTGTATCAGAGTATTAGGCACTACAACCATTGCAGAATCTCAGGGTGATCCAGGGAGATGTTTTATCATTACAGCAGTCATAGAGAGAGGAGAAGGAAATTAAAGTGAAGAATGAAATATCCTTAAATCCACAAAAGGGTTTTTTTTTTAGTTAAAGTTAATTGACTGGTAAAATCTCCTTTAGTGGTTTTTTTCTTCCCCAATCAAGTTCACAGCAGAATATCAATGAGGTTTGTTGAAATGGAAACTTTTCACTGTGCATAATTAGAGTAAATGAAACGTGCATCCATTCTCAATGTGTCTCTTTTATTTCTGTAAAATTTAATTTCTTTAAGAATGGAGGTAGGAAATAAATGGGGTGAATGTCAACTTACATGAGAAGGGTTTGAAAATTTCAAGGCCAGCTCGAGAACAATGATTTGGATCAGAAATCTTCCTCTATGATAGCGGCAAACACTCCTCAGCTCAGTTTGTGTGCCTCGGTTTTGCCTGTGAAAAGTGGGCAGAGCTAACAGGAATTAGGCATAGAGAAGCAGAGAGAACTTCCCCTCAGTATGCCACTGGAGTAGCCTGGTCTGAAAACCTACCACTGCTCTGGTGCCTTGGGCTTGCTTGGTGTCGAATACTGTTAATACAGACAGAGCCAAACCGTGCACTGTCGTGACATTCCTGAGAGGAGATCCCATGAGGGATTAGGCTGAGCCTGCCAAGGCCACCTGGCTCAGAATCTGTGTCAGATCAGAAAGACAGCTACACTTGCTCCACCTCAGTTATGTATCAGAGATGGGAACAGGGTTTTGGTGATTCTGAGCCCTGGAAGTAGGGACCAGCCAGGTTAAATCACAGAGGCTGTAGCAAACCATGATTCTCTCCATTTCAACAGTGACCCCACCAATGCTGCACTGTACCTGTTAAACCATGGCAGGAGGATGGGCCACTGAGGCAGACAGAGAAGAGAGGCAGGAAAGGAAGAAAGAAAATAATGACATCCTCTTTTACAGGTAGGAATATGGGGTGAACTTTATCTAAGGACATAGAGGAAAGCTGGGCAGAGGCTAAGGCTCTGCTCTGAGCATCATCCTGACATCCTTGAAGATGTTCACTCAAGCAGGAGTGGTCTGTCCACTCCATTTACCAGCTGAGCCTTTACCACCCACTGCCGTGCCAGTGCTCCTCTCCCACTCGAGCTGCTCAGTGACATTGGCTGGAGCCACCACCACAGTGTTCTCTGTCAGCAGATTTTTCTGTGCTCCCATGACAAACTGGGAATGTGCATGTGGTTATAGCCACCTGAGCGCAGATGATATGTGGCAGCCTCCACTGGCCACTTGATGCCTGAACAGGCTTACTTAAAAGAGAGGCTAGACAAAGTTAGGAGAATAAAGAGCAGATAAATTTATTGAAGGCCTTCAAGGTGTACTTGGGGCAGACAAATCCTACTCGAGGGGCTACAGCCAAAATGGATGAGTCACAAGTTTTTAGTATTTAATAAGTTCTGTACATTAACATATCAAGCCTTAATCCTCCAACTACAACTTCAGGTGATAATGTCAATTACTCCAAGTTTGGTCCCCCCAATTCACTGTTGCTTATGTATTTTGGGGCTCTGAGGCAGCAAAGTACCCTTGGATTTCCAACGTAGAGGAATTGTTTTGTCTAAAAAATGCTGGGAACAGAAGTTTAGCACTCTATATGGAGTCTGGAGTCACACACTAAAACCACAGATACATGAAAAATATAAAAGCTAAAATCCTAGGCACCACACTCTCCCTCAGATGGGATGCTGTGGGTTAGCCACACTCCTGGGAACACACCTCTTGTCTCAAACCCAGCTTTTCCTGGCCTAGATACCCATGTGGTTCAGTAGTAGGGGAAAAGTGCATGTGGGGAGCAGAAGCAATTAAATGAAATGATACATTTCTGTTTAATTAAACCACTCCTGTGGGACTTTTCAGTGTGATTGAACAAACTATGAAAGCCCTCTGGATGTGCTTAGGCACATGATATTCTTGGTGGACTATCATGGAAGCTATCAGGATCACTGAAGAAACCAGTATAACAGAGATCTGGAAAACTTTACCTTGTCAGATTCATTACACTGAACTTCCAACCATGACAGTTAAAAATAGACAGAGGGCAATGTATATTTCACTTGGTCAGGCCAGTTTTCCTCATTATCACTGGATTTGTAAATGTCAGAAGTTGAGACACAAAACAACAGAGGATGCACTGTTGAATGGCTGTTCACACTCTGTAGTTCTCTGCATTGAGATGCCTCCTGCTATAAAACTTGCATTTTACCAAGCCTGAAGCAACACTCTGGTGCTATTATTCGCTTATTACTACAGAGCTGCTAAGCAGCCTCACAACATATCCAGGGTACTGTCACACCAGACACTCTGAGCAGGCTGCATGAGACAGATCCTGTCCTGAGGAGCTGCCAGCCTGACAGATCGCCCTGTCCCAGGCAGGACGGAGCACTGGACAGCTGCCCGTGGGAGCAGACAGAGTGCAGGGGGGTGGCCAGACATCAGGCTGCAGCTGCCAAATTGTCTGCTGGGCAGATCATCCTGACTTTAGGAGGTTTCTCAGATCAGTGGAATTAATTACTTACTGGACATGCCCATATCTCCCCTTTTAAGAAGTTTAAGGGAGATGACTAACTTTATGAGGCTGAAGGCAGCTGGGATGAGCCCCAAAACGACATGTTCAGTATCACACAGGAAACCTCTCAAGGACCAACTTGGGGGGGGATGGTGTCTTGGCTCACCACCTATTCCACATAAGCACCTTTCTTCTCCAGCTCATGAGAGGCTAATATGCCACCAGTGTTTGCCTTAAACCAAGAACAAATGTTCACATATCGCTTTAGGAGGAAGAAAGTCGATTCACAGCATCCTTCGTTCTGTCCCACAGCCCTTCCACTTCTTTGTACAAAGCACAAATATTTTCTAGAAACACCACCCTCTTTTTTTCATCCTCTGAAAAATGCTACACTTGCACTTTTATTTTTGTGTCCTATGAATAATGATATCAACTGATGAGATACACATAGCAGTCAAAACTGAAAATATGAAGCATATTGCTGTTAATTTGGGTCCACATAACTCTTTGTTTGTCACAGAAAAACCAAATTGACTATTTTTAGAAAACGTTCATTCCTTTATTTCATTTGCCAAGAATTTCTAATCTGAATATCAGAGAAAAAGCAATCTGTTACTTTCAGACATTCATGTCATGAGGGCATCTATCAGGTGCATGACAAACAAGTGTGCTTTCTGTACAGCATATTCAAATTCCTCCAGTGCTACTTCACTTCTCTCCCCAAAGCACAGTGGTAGCTATGCCTTAAACAGACTGAGCCTAGACCTGACTTAGCTGTGCTCGAGGAGAAACTATGTTCATGTCTTTGCGCATTTGTTTTTCTCTATGGTTCCTCTGTCAGACTTTTTACCCTGCTGACCCTGAGCAAATTTTTCATGGCAAGATGGACATCTGGTTTTACAGGCTTGGGCAAAGTAAGCAATACGAGACTAGGAACAAAGAAGAAGAAGACTGGCTTATAAATGGCAAAATCCCAGAAGCTAAATTCAAGGAGGGGCAGAAATTGAAACACTAACACAATATGAAAAAGAGGCATGCCATTTAAATCAACAACGTAAAGGGGCAGTCTGCTATGGTAACATGGGAAATTTTTCTAGCTCTCTTTTTCACTTTGTCTTTAAAGGGTTTTGTTTCTCTGAATGTGAGAAAATTGCATGCTTTCTTGAATAAGATCCTTTGATACGATGGAATTCCAGTACTGCCTTGAAAACAAAGTTTGTACTACAGGATAAGCAAAGCACAGTGTAGAATCTGAAGCAATCTGGGCCATATAGGAGGTATATAGGAACTATTTCCTCCAGTGTAATACTTTTTGTCCAAGGCATGTTTCAAAGCTTATGTCCACAGCAAGATAAAAATGCTGCAAATTTAGTAGGTCTTATATCTAATCTCCAGCTGAAGTGACAGCCATAAACAACAAAAAAAAAATTATCCCTGACAACAGGCTGACACTACTAGCACATCAGTCAGCTCTGATATGCTGATCACAGGGCCCAGTGATCAGTTTCAATATCCTGCAAGGAGCTGATGTATTTGTACTAAACCATTCAAATATGCTCCCTTCTCTCTGCACAAGCTGGATGCTGTTAGGCAGCAGCTTCTCTTTCCCAGTCCCCCTCCTCCTCAAGAAATATCTGGCATGCAGAGGTGCATCGGGCCTGGTCTGGTTGTCACTTCTCCTTATATCGTGGTGCTGGGGCCATCATGAGAGGAACTCATCTGGAAGAGATTACTCTTCAGGGGCCGCTGTGTTTTGCATTGTCTTGAATTGCTAAGGTAAAAATATACTTGGATAATGCTGTTCCTGCAGTCCCTCTGAGCTCCATGTATCTCATTTCAGGTACCACAAGCAGTGCTGGCTAAGTAAGCACGAAGTGCAGCATCTGCTTTGCCCTCTGGAGAGGTGCAGCCCTGAAGAGGCTCCCTCTCTGTGACAAAGCATTAGGGAAAGTTGGGGTTGCCTCAGCTAAGACTCCTCCTGGAGCTGCCTTGGGGCAGCTGCTGCTCATGGTGGGGTTGCTCAGTAGCTGTCTATACATAGTGCATATCCATTGAGAAAGTCTCCTGCCCTGACAGCAGATATCAGAGTAAGTATGTAATATAAATAGTGGAAATTACAGATTTTAAATAAGAGCTTTAAAGGGCAATGAGCAACTTCAGCATAGTCAAGTCAATGTATTTCAGATTAGTTTTAATATGCAGAGAAGATATAAGTAAGGGACAGGGACAATTTTTCAAAAAATCTTTTGAGGATTAAGGAGTGAATCATAGAGTCATTTAGGTTTAAAAAGACCTATAATTGTCTTTAAAAAAATTGAATTACAAGGAGGAACAAACCTGGTAACTTGGAAATCCTACAACATTGGCAAACACTACATAAAACTACTTAAAACATTCTCATAAAAGGCAATGTGCTCTCCTGCTTATTGTACAAGACACAAACATGAAGACTTAGTTGGATCATCTCTTGAGCACAGCACTGGGCAAAAATAAATTATGATATTCTGGGGTCCTTTAATATCTTAGTTAGTTTTTTTCCTCAATCCCTCAATTATCTCCACCTTATATTTTCATTTTCACCTCAGTTTTCACCCATCTTTCATGCTTCAAGACTTCAAATAATGTCTTTCAAGAGGAGATCTCCTTGATAGGCTGATTACATACAGGTTTTCAATAGATGGACTTCATGCACCATCCTCTGAAGAACATAATCCTGGTTTCTAGCAGAAACAGGATGCTAGGTGCCCATGTCATGCACTGCCCATGGCAGTGGCACAGAACAGGCATGAAAATTTTTGTATTGGTTGTGACCTCTTGCTATTTTACTGCCCATTTCCTTGAAATCCTGTCTCTTCTTCTCCTGTTCAGTCTTCTGTAAATTCTCTTCTTTTTCAAGCTCCCTCAGTTCAGTTTTATTTCTCACTTTTATTTTCTTTTCCTCTATTCCCTCTTTCAAATATACAAAATGATTGTTTTTTTGCTGCTATGAACAATAGTCTAATGATGATTAACTTGGATTTCATTTTACATCACTGGATGTAATCTTTATCATGCTGTTGAGAGAAGTGAATGCACTGAGTGTCACAATCTCTGTCCATGAGCAGAGCAGAGAATTTTAGCAGTCTATGCTTGCCTCAGGCATGCTTTTCTCCACACATTCATTTCCTGACAGAACCCATGTTTATCAGCATTCAGGGCATCTCTTCAAGCCCCCGATTGCCTGCTATAACAGTGATGATCTTCAAAGTTCAATATTTCCTTAGAGCTGATGGCCTACCTATAGCCTGGGTTACCCTGTGTTACCTCTGTGTTTTACATCTGTCTGAGGCAGTCTCCTCACACTGTCACTGAATGAGTTATTTAGGCCCAATTCAGACACTTAGAGCACAGCTGTTTATGTCTAAGCAGGTCACCCAGGGTTCCTGTTGTACAAATTTTAGCCAATAAGCCATCCCAATTCAGACATCTGAATAGTCAGATGATTTGCAGTCTAAAAGTGTCCTGAGCTGAGATACATGCCAGAGGAATCCCAGCTATCCCCTGAAATGGAATGGGACAAGGAAGCCGATGTCCTTGGCTTAAGCTAAGCAAAAACCTCTTCACTCTCTGTGTAGGCAACTGCTATCCAAAATGAAGGGATGTGCAAGGCACATGGTGGATGAGCTGATTTTGGCTGGTTACTGTTTTGCCTCTTAGTGGTAGGAAACAATGAGAAGCTGGAAGGATGCACGAGACGCAGCCGGGCAGGCACTGAGAGCATGGCTAAGGGACAGGCATGATGGGGAGGTACTTAGGACTGACTGGTAGATGAGAAAATCTTTGGAATTTGGTCACATTTCTGTGTTGTTCTACCTCTGCATTTCTAAAGGAAACAGCACTTTGTGAGCTAACTACATGGGCTCACATCAAAGACCAGCCTGATTCCACCTAATTTTTCTCCCCAAATGGAACATCATACACGAGCATTTCAAGCCATTAGGGTCACCACTGAGACTGTGTGGTTGCCTTCAGTATTTATCTTTCAGGTCCTGAAGCATCAATGAACCCTGCCATTTGTCTGACACCACACTAGTGTGGTGCTGGAAAACTTATTAGCATGTTTCCTTTCACTTTCTGAGCATCAAATATTTATTTTGCATTCTGATATTTTGGATTTTTTACACAGGTTCTAAATCAGTTACTGACAAACAACTGAGTTCCAATGGTGATTATTCTGAGAAAAAACCACCTTGCCTTCTAAACTATATTTTCTCAGCATTTATCAATGTCTGGGAAGTTGAAAATCACATTGCTTTTAATAAATGAAGGACACAAAATTTCTTTTGTGTTTTAATGAATGTGAAGGATCCACAAGTTCTTATGCCTTCTGCTGTCCAAGATACAATGGAGCTTAACCTGAAGGTCCAGATTTTGGAAGGAAAATAGCACATGACTGGAAAGAAAATAGCACAAAAATAGCATCAGAAGAATCTTTACAGTTTGCATTTTCTTAGACTCTGTATGCCCCCAGTAAACAGAAGTGGCACAGTGGCAGACAGCTCGGGCTTTCTCTGGCCAGACAAGCAGAAATTAATAAGAAATGTTTTATTGAGTAAGGTTATTGAGAAAATGACCGTGTGCATATAGGAACAGCAGAACTAAGAGAAAGGCAGGTCGTAGGCCCTGGATTAATACATGCCATTCATATGAACCAGCATCTGAGGAAATGGAGTTGAACATGCTTTACTGGGAGACCACAGCTGGGAGCAATGAGAATGTCTTGGAAATGCTCCCCAGTACACAGGCCCCAGATGTGCAGCACTGGCACACAGGGCCACAAGACTGATCCAAGCAAGGATGTAAATGGTGCTCAAACACCACTGGATTTTTCAGGGGGGAAGTCTGCACATAATGTAAGTAAAAGCTCTTATCTGAGGTGACTTTCCAGGCTCTACATGCAGTCAAATGAGGATTGCTCCTGATAAAAAAAAGCAATATAGCCTAAAAAGGACATTCTGAATTTTTCCATGAGCTGTCTAGGAAGAACAGGAACTACAAGGAGTTTTAACAGCCTCTTCCTTACTGGGTGCCATTTGGGGGAGATTGGGCACAACTGTCTGGTCTCTGGCTGCCCTACTTAACTTGCTACTTCATAAACCAGAAGACATTGTCATGCACCATTACGTTCGTGGGGAAGCCAGCACTGCTCTGCTGGTGTTGCACGTTGCACCAGGCTGTTTGTCATTTTTTCACAGAACTTGGTCCATCTTGTGATATTTTCTTTCCAATATAAAGGATGTTTTTGCCAAATCACTATATGTGATGGCCTGCCTTCTGTTAGCTTATTTTATAGGTTCCTTTCAAAAACACACAGAAGAAATTGTGTGTAGGTATAGTATAATAAAATGTGTCAATGAATTTAGGAGCGGGACTTTTCTTCTTTACAGGAGGAGGTCTCTCTATTCTTCTAATATATGTCTAAATGGAAGAAGCTTTAGATGGCTGATGATCAGATTTGGTTGCTAAGAAGTGTCTATGCCTTTAACATTTGCAAATTCATCATTTTTGGGCAGTTATACTCCTAAAGACCTATGATCGGCTTGTTTGGGACAACATGGAAAATGAAAGAGGTGCATAATAACACAGAAAATGCTTATGGGGTTATACCATCAATTATTTCATAGTGTTCTTTGGATACTTTTGTGCTTACAAAACATGAAGCTTGCATAGTAAGAATTTTTTTGGCTGCAAGTTTTCAATAGACCTGTTACTATGCCATACCCAGCAGTTTGCACTGTATGCTGAAAGAGCATTGTATCCTAACATGCAATGCCCTTTGGATGGAAGAAAAAAGTCACTTTATGGTCACCTTACTTACTAAAAGCATTTTTTCTCTTCATATCTCTTACATATTCAGTATTTTAACTAAAAATGGCAATGTTGAACTGTGGCATCTTTTTCCCTATTTTACATGGAAATTCTTCTCTCACAGTTCAAGGTCAAGAAAGACATTCCAGATAATGGCTGAAAAAAAATAGTATAAAAATACACACTGATTTAGATTTTCAGAACTGATCAGCTGTTTAAGGCTGTAGCAGCAATTATTGTGGAGTTTCCAGTTTACTAGAAGTTAAAATTGATTAGCAGTTTTTGAAAAGTAGCATGCTAATCAAAGTAAATTAAGTAAGAAATTCCTTGATTACAAGACAGTTTAGCATTTCAGAGGGGCTTTAAATAAAACCAGTTTAGGAAACATTTTCTCAGAGTAGATAATCTAAAACTATTACTTGCACTGGGAGAAGATAATTTTTTCTTCCATGCTTTTTCATATGTAAATTCTCATATCTTTTCAGTTAATAACAATTCTAGTCCATATTGCTCTATTGGATATTTATTTTCCTTTCTTGCATTTTTCAGTTCAAGACTTGATTGTATTAATCCTGATAAATAATTTTGTGTGCTACCACCCTGCCTGCTAGTCCAGTACAGTACAGAGGAAAAATGCATGGACTACAATCTGGAAACCTAAACCTGCCACATCAATTAGAAATAGTTCCAGCAGGACTTATAGTCTAACAAATATAACTTCAGACTCCCTTCTGAGTGCATATTTTATGCTCTAGAGATATGCATATAGTTTTAACAGGAAAGACTCATGAACATTATTCTTACTTAAGGGTGAAATTCAGATACACATAATAAATGTATTAAGTCAAGCTAAATGAATTTTCATATTATTTCACAAGAGGTGGTGAAGATTAAATCAAATCTTCATTGTCTGTGAGAGTGCTTCAACTCTGATGATGGGGAGTGACATCTAACTTAAGTTCTGGCCCTGGGGCCCCTTCAGCAGCTTTTTCTCCCAAACAGCCCACATTCCTTTGGGAAGGGCATCATCTTGGGTGAAATTGGCGCTGAGGACATGCAGCTGCATAGGTTAAGGTATCACCTCTCAGTTATGCACACACACTGGAGATGCTGAGCTGAATCCTGCTTCATCTTTTGCTCAGTTGTTCAACCCCAGAAAAAAGTTCTGCATAAATGAAAGTATGTAACAGAGAATTGCACAGACTGTGTGCCAGGCTAGAGCTCTTTACATGACAACATAAATTCATGTCTGCAGCCCACGACACCTCCAAGAACAGAGACTACAGTGTCTGCCAAAACCCTCCTAGCAATGCTGGCACCAGTGCTTTGTGCTGTTTAAGCCAGATGCTTCTTATTTAAGAAAGCTATTGGAAACATATAACATAACTAAGAAACTAATGTTATCTGTGTTCATATCTGGCCAAGCTGTACAGATCTCAAGGCTGATTTTCTTTAGCAGTGGGCTGGAATTTCCAATTTTCTGAAGGATATAGTAAGTGAACTTGGAGGACTATAGTTGTCTTAGGGGAGGGGATGTGGCTGCAAGGTTGTTCATCCAGTGAAACCTTTTCAGGGTGATGTGACACTAGAGTGAAAGTCTCCTGCTGGAAGGGAGGAAGCAGAATTTGCAGGCAGAAGGAAGGAGGATACATATGGATAAGAAATTATTTTAAATCCTGAACTATTTATGTATTTCTATTTGCCCTTTGTATATCATCTGACCTGCTTTTGCACGATGGTTCAGATATCACTAAACATATGTAGATCTGTGAATATCTGCAGACACCTGGCTTGTGTTCTGGTAATATTGCAAGTAATGCAGACAGCTTGGTTAGAAAAGTTAAAAACTAATAGCAATAGCTCTGTATACCCACAATTCCTACATTTCTGATTTCCTTTCCTCTCCCGTCTTGTTTGTGAAATGCTGCCTGCCTTGCCTGCCTTTCTTCAGACCATTTCAATTTCCAGTAAGGAACTGCCTAGTGTGAGAATCTTACCTCTGCTTTCACATATCCTCCACCCTCCACAAAATTCAACAGTGTTGATATGGTTTTGGCAAGATGTACTTTTTTTGATACCTTTTCAATCTTGTTTTCACCACTGTCCCTCTTTCCCTTGAGAAACCTTGCAGCCTAAAAAAGAAAATACGTAGTCCTTAAAAAAAACACCCCAAAACACAAACAAAACAACAAAACTTTGAGAATTAGGTTTCAGGAAAATAAAAAATATGTGCAGTGTGATAATTAAGCATGGGCAGCTATGTTGTGTGACAGAGACTGCAAGCTGGATGTTTTTCTTATGCTCATACTGATTGTAGTTATCTTTCCAGTTCCTCACACCTCATAAATTATACACCCCTGCAAACTCTGCCAGTTGGAATTTAGAATTTGTCCTTTTACCACTGGGAGGAATTGAACAATTAATGAAGCAGTGACAACTGGTGCTTCCTCCCTTCCTGGGGAGATGGGGACAAAACCCATCCAATGTGGATGTAACGTTCAGTTACTAATACCTCCATGTGAAATTCCTCAGGCCTAGATCTGAAAGAAGAGCAACCTGTTTTAATATTCCATTTCAAAATGTTTTTACAAAAAAAAGCAGACAAAATAGGATGGAGAAGAAGCCATGCTGCTCTCCAGCTCCCCTGGGTGACAAACATAACCAGGGCTTTTGCTGTTCCCTGTTTTTCATTACAGCCACGTTCCAGAGACACATGCTCCGTGCTGCTGTAAATACACTGCTTCAAATGTCAGACCTGATTTACTCTTTTTTTTTGGAAGGAGAACAAAGAAAGTCAGTTTTTGAACCCAATAATTACAATAAGCAGCAGTTGTTTGAAAATAGCCTGGACAAGGGAATAAATAAAGAGGGTGCTGCTTCTGCAGTTAACCATTATCCATACTATTCCTACTAGCTGTTACTCATAGTGTAAGCACTTTAATGAGCATTAACAGTATCACAGCTTGTCAAAAAGTAGTCTTATGGGCCAAGCCTTGAAGAACAAAATACTTGTGTGCCCTAAATTTCCACTGTAGCGACGATAAGTGTTGTGGTTTAATCCCAGCCAGCAACAAAGCACCACATTACTGCTCTCTTACACAACCTCCTCCCTTCCTCCAGAGGGGAGAAGAACTGAAAGGGAAAGGTAAACCCCATGACTTGAGATAAGAACAACTTAATAATTGAAACAAAATATAATTATAATTATAAACACTCTAATAATATTATTAATTGTAATTATAAGGAGAGGGAGAGAGAATAACAGGACCCAAGAGAAACATGATGCACAATGAAATTGCTTACCATCTTCTGATCAATAGCTACGCCATCCCTGAGCAGAGATTGGCTCCTTCTAGGTAATCCCCCCATTTTAGGTGCTGGACATGATGTTCTATGATACAGAATACTCCTTTGGCCAGTTTGGGTCAGCAGTCCAAACTATGCTCACTCCTGGCTTTTTGGGCAGCTCCTCATTGACAGAGCATGAGATGCTGAAAACTCCTCGATTTAGGGTAAGCACTACTTAGCAACTGTCAAAACATCAGTGTGTTATCAGCATTATCCTCATACTGAATCCAAAACAAAGCACTGTACCAGCTACTACATATTAAATAACTCTGTCCCAGCCAAAATCAGGACAATAAGAAGTATGACTGTCCTGAAACACACATGGTAAAACCAACCATGATCTGCTAACTTCGGTGTCACATTTTCAAGCAGAGATGTGTTTGGATGCCTTTGTGTGGCATAACACTGGGCTGTACATGGTTATCCAGGTTAGTGTGCACCCTGGAAGCAGCATGGTGCTGTTCAGAGGGTCTCCATCGAGGTGAGCATACCCTCCTAATGCAGCTATGTTACTTTCAGCAACTCAGTATTTATTGTACCTTATTGCTAAACCTAGAAATCCATATTTAGAATTTAGTGTTTTTATATATATAGACTCAATATAGATGTGTCTCAGAAGTCTGTGGATTTGGATTCCTGTTTTTGAAAACCTTGCCTCCAAGGTTTTGCATGAAATATCGAATACTAGTCAAACTATCCTATTTAAATATGCTAAAATAGACTTACTCCTGTAAATACGCAAGGTATCATGTAACTCAGTGTTTTCAAACAGATTACATCCTATATAAAAAGGGGGGCCATAATCTAAAAAATCATGAGGAAATGGTAATAAATTAAAGTGAAAGTGAAATGTTATCTGAATTCTTATGCATGGAGCTGCTTCACACTTTTGCCTGCTACGTCTCATTCTTCTGTGCTTATTTAAAGCTTGTACCTTCCTAGGAATGAAAATGTAAGCCCCAAAACTGGAAATATCATGAAAACAGCCTTAATTGTGACATCTTCTGAGTGCCCTCATACCACCAGCAGGATACATGTTTTTTTCATATGGTGTGTATACAATTTTCTGCAATGTCTAAACAATGCAGCACAGTTGACAATCTTGTTCCTCTCAATTGCTAGATCCTCATTTTCAGGACTGCATAAACATTCTCAATGAAAAAATCACAGCTGATGCTGTCAGGTCAGGAATCTCACAGCATGATTTTGGGGCCAAGTCAAAATCAAATTACCCAGTGTTCACATTGGTATCTCCTTACTTTTTTGTTTGCTTGTTTGTTTATTTGCTCTGTGTCTGTGGAATAGGAGCTTTGGGTTTGTTCTGATATGTTAGTGTTTGTTGCATGTACAGGGCTACCAATTTCTGAATCACTTGGCTTGAGAAATTGTGTGGTGAGTAAAGTCCCTATTCTTGCTTCTGGCCCTGCCTTGCTGCTGCCTGGACTCTAGGCACTGCACACCAAAATGTCACCAGGAACAGCACAAGAAAAATGGTTTCTGCTTGGCAGTTCTTGTTTGTTTGTAGTGCTAAACCCACCATACCACCTTTTCATATACACAGTTTCCATGCTTTCTACAAAAATTCTATCTCCTTTAGTTCAGAGTCACCCATGGTTGCCTGGCCCAAAGCACTGCATGTCTTGACTTCTCTTGCAGCCTGATGGTTCTGGGCAGGCATGGCAAGAAAAGTCACTTCTGTCCTCTTCGCTTTGCGCCCCCTTGGCTGCAAATTTTCTGTGTGTCTCAGCAGGTCTGGTTCTTTCACTGGTATCAAACATCATGGTTTCTGAGTCTCTGGGGGTGTGTCTGTCACATAAGCTAATGCCACAGCTCTCACCTTATGCTTAACGCAAACCCCAGCCTGTGAAAAGCAGTGCCTGGTTCACTGCCAAGCCCCACTGGGTGAGGTGGGAGACAGACAGAACAGTTGACACTTGCTTTGCTCTACAGGGTGCTCTTGGCCCCATGGAATTCCCAGATTCTGCTGCTGCAAAAGGGAGCCTGAATATGGAGTGGGACCCCACCACCACCCGTGGGGAACATGTAGCACTTCAGACCCTCCTTAAGGCAATAAGGAAAATGGAGAAATTAAAATCAAGGCATAGAGGTGTAGTGTGATGCTGCCTACATCATTCCTGTGGCTCAGACAGGGGTCTTGCTGTGCCGCAGAACCGAGGTCTTCTGGCCCAAGACAGCTTTTGTTAGCATCACTCCTGGCTGGGCCAGTCCTCTTCCCCTGTGATGGCACTGGACCCTCAGTGGGGCGCTGCCCCTGCTCTTGGTGGGTGTGTGCAGTCCCACACACCCAGCCTTCACACACTCTGCCTTCAGCAGCCGCCAGGGGCCTGATGTGTTCAAAACAGCATGCAGGACTTGGCAAGACATTGGGCTGATGATTCAACTACACAAAGCTCATCTCTCCTCACTGTGAGCCAGTCTGCCAAAGAAACAATTAGTACCAAAAGTACCTCCAAGCTTATCCCCTTGATCTTTTGAATAATAAAGCAATTGTGGAGCTTTATTGAACTGTACCTACCATGGAGCCTTCAATGGTCACCTTCCTGGCACCCTCCACAATAACCTGTCTAGAGACAAAGCCCTACACCAAATTCCATCTTCAAGTAGCAGGTATTCCCAGCCTTCCTGTGAGGTTTATCAAGATGCTCCAGTGAACCTTTCTGGGCTTCTGCTGCCAGAGAAATTTGTCAAGGGAAAAAATGAGCCTCAAGAAGCTGCCACTCCTATTTACTGTTCTTTCACTTGTGGCAGGGGGAGAGAAATGGTAGTTGTGTGCACTTTATCTCTGTGGAACATCTATTCCCCAAGATTTTTTTGGTGAAGAATTTCTTGCAGTTGTTTTTCAAAATCTAACAAATTAGACTTTGGTCCTTTCCTTCTAATAAATTACACATCAAATGCCTTAGATGTATTTTTTCCTGGAGTTTGTAAATATCATTAGGGTTCTTTGGTTTTGTTTCGGTTTGGGTTGGTTTTTTCAGTTCCTCATTTCATTTCATTTCATTTCATTTCATTTCATTTCATAATTGTTCAAACCTTGTTAGCTGCAGGCTTATAGGAAGGTACTTTTTCACCTCTACTGAGATAGGCAGACTTAATGTTTTCTTGGTCATTTGGTTGGTTGATTGGGCAGATTGGCCTCCATTGTGTAATGGATAGTGAATGCCTGGGAATAGCCTCCATGCACTAGTTAATGAATGGAAACACAGAGATTTGAACTACTAGTACCATTGGTTTTGCAAGCAACAGGGCCTTATCTGCATTCCATATTCAAATTAATGGTGTTGGCACTGCAGGATGATGAGTTAAAGGTAGCATTGGTTATTCTCTTAAATTCCCTTAAAAATACTTCCCCTCTTCCCCTCCAAGAATAGAAGGCTCAAATTTGCTTGCGAATGGATCCTTCCTGTGATCTTGGATGTGTTCATAGGATGATATTGTAGCTGGAACAAGCAGAATAGACAAAGTTTGTGAGTGCTGTATACCAATGTGTCACTCTGGTTCTAAATGGATCCTGTACTAAATACAGAAGGATTGTTTGCTGTGGAAAACAAAGCAAAAGAATCATTCTTTCACTGGAAATAAGTTGAAATATATTGAAAATATATTGAAAATATATTGCTGTAGCCCAGCGTCACTTTCTGTAATATGCTCATTTTTTTCCAGTTGGACAGCCTTCTTTCTTCTTTGTTCATTCTAAGATGAGCCATCTTCTCCAGCCTTCTTCAAACCACCAAGAGGCAACTCAAAGTTTGTCTAAAAATCCAGATGGAAGATTACAAAATCTACATATCTTAAATGAGATGGATGAGTAATGCAGCTTACTTGTCTAAATCACTCAGCAATCCAAATTACATGCCACATGTTACTCCTTAAGCTAGTCAAGAGCAGTTTCCTTAGGGTTTGGTTTTTTTTTTTTTTAATTAATTCAGTCTAAATGTCTTTAATAACTTCAGAGCTGAAAAGAAAGAGCACTGCTGTAAACAGTATTTTGATTTCCTCTGACCTTTGCATTATGAGATCAGCTCTTAAGATACATTATCTGGAAATGTGATGGTCCTTAATTTTTTCCTCTAATGCACCTGGCAGTGGGATATTGAGCTAGAAAAATATGCTCAGGAAATTCAAAGGAGATCTTTGGTGAAAGTAAGGCAGTACATTGTATTGCTTTCTGTAGTGTCTTGGAAAGCATATTTCAGTGGTGCTTCCCAATGAGCAAAGCAGAATAAATGCTTGCCTGCTTTGCATGTCATTCTCATAATGAAATAAAACTGTCATTTTTAAATATAACATTGCACCTACTTACAATTTCTAAAGCTATGTTCTTCAATTTGCTAGCAAAAAAAAATTCTGATCCTATAAGCTTCAGCAACATCAGGTAACGTCTGTGGGGAGTTCAATCAATAAATAAGCTCTCTTCTGTTGCTGAGCAATTTCACCATCAAATGACTTTGTTTAATGCTGTGAAAGTGGCCAGCCATACTGTGTCAGTGGAGAAAATTCACAGTCTGAAAGCATACAGACTTGAGAATGATGTGTCATAATTATTTCCCTGGAGCTTCATCAGTGGGTTTGCGGATAACCATAGAGGTAAGAACTGCTGCCTCCTGGGGTCTGATCGCAGAAGCGCTCAACAGGGACATTTGGACTCTGCAACAGGAAACAGCTTGACACCAGGCATGACCCAAAAAGAGGACCAAAGCAGCAATCTCAACAAATGAGAGGGCCAGATTTCCTAAATGTAGGGAAAAGACATGAGTGTTTTTTAATGTGCCAGAATCAGGGTGCTTGCTCTAATAATAAGCTCTAGGGAGCTGTTTGAATCTCTAGAAAGAAGACAGCAGCTTGGAAAAAACCTCTCGGGAGTTTTCCTCTCTTCTGCCTTGGCTTGAGTCACCTTATTGACCTCTGTTTGAATGCAGCTAAAAGACAACAAGAGTTATGAAATGAGGGGGATCTGGATTTATCTAAAGATATTTTACAACAATTCATTTTGTACAAAATGAAAGTGATCTTTTTGCATCTAACTATTTGAGTTTTGTTTTTAAGACTGTTATCACAAATTAGGTTTTTAGTTGAGGTAGAGAGGTGGTCAATTTTGTTCCATCTTTCTCAGCATAAAAATACAGTTTTCAGTAAAGTTTTTGTGCTGCTTTTTCAAACTAATATTTTGACTCTTCTCCCTGTCCTGTGTTGGACTACTGTAACTTGTATTCTTCCCTCAGTGTTCCCAGTGGAGAATGAGACAAGCAAGAATGTAGAACAGCTGTTCTGTACAGGCTCCCTCTCCCCTGAAACAGCCCTTGTCTACTCTGTTCTGTCCCTACAACCAGGTTTATTGCCCCTGGAGTGGATGAAATTATTCAAGGACCAATTCACTGAATGTTTTTACTTCAGCTGAGAGATGTTTTTTGGGTCTTTAAAGGGGACACAGTACACACTTTAAATTTTGTTAAAATATATTTTAATATAAAACATACTAAATAGGAAGATAAGAGCAGGTAGTACTCCAAAATCTGCTTTTGTTTCAGCTAAATGCACCGAGTTTGGTTTGGAACATGAATGCAGCAGTATTGTGGACTGTTGTTTAGACTGTTTTATGCTTAAGGTGCCAGCTGTCAGTGATGTGAGTGGTTTCTGGCCAGAAAGAAAATTCTGCAAGAATATACCTTGTTAGGGCACTTGTCAGCTCATCACAGATTCACCTTATCTAGTCTACTGTCAGAAACAAATACTTACTGCAGTCAGTTCCGTGCAGCTGATAGAAGTGCCAAAGAAATTGTATTTCTCAGTATTCTTGATAGAATTGCCACATACATTCCCAGACGCTGATTCCAGAAATGGTATGCTAAGTCTTTTCTTCAGACACTTGGATGAGGAGTTTATATTATTTGTAGAGAGGATCAACAGTAGATGGGGGAACAGAAGTTTTCTGAGATGGCAGCACCAGTCCTGGAAAGCATTTGGAGCCTGCACGTGCTTCTGTGCTCAGTACTCTGAGGGAAATGCTCCCCACTACCACTGGCACTGTCCAGTTGCCTGAGGCTGATACTAAGGATATCAATTAGTAGTATGTGGGGACAATTCTTTCACAGGAGCACCTAAAGGCTGCAGGCAAGGACTATGTAGGTATTGCACACGTAAGGCACAGCCTCTATCTCCAGTACGCTGCACAAGCACAGAAGACAGATGAAGGGTGCATGGATGGAAGGGCAGGTGGAGATATTATCTCTCTTTTGCAGATGAGGAAACATACAATCTGAAGGTCTGAATGCTAGCAACTGAACATCAGGGTCAGATTTCCCAAAAAAGGAATTGTTTGCCAACGTTTTCCATTTTCAAGTAGCATCATTTAAGACACTCTCGAAGAGAAAGGAATAGTGTTGTATCTGAGTGAAAATTCTTAGGTTTTGCGGCAATCTATTAAAACCCAGTGCATTTGAGAGCTTGTCAAGTACAAAATGCAAGTGGCTAATGTTGCAGTCAAATGCATTTTTCCAAGGATTCAGCTGCTTTCTTAGTGCATTTATCAAATATATCTCCATGGAATTATATTTTCTGAGACATGAATCAACACAACATATGTTATAGTGCTTCAGCTTTGTTTTCATAATGGAAAGAAGCTGCTTTAATAGCATCTGTTGTAGTGCTAGGAATGCATCTTGCCACAGATTCTCAGTGAAAAAAACCCCACCAATTGCAAGTCAAAGAACTTAGATCCAGGTTTAAAGGAATGGGATGTGATTATGCCTGCTATTACATAGTTATCTGTTCTTCTCTCCTCTCCTTTCTTTAATTATTTAGCAGAGTTAACACAGAAACACAGTAAAGGAAACACTCAAACTCAGTATTATTTCTGCATACAGACAGCGTTCTTTAAACCAGCAAGGAATTTTGACTGCAAAGTCCTATTGAATTTTTTTTTCTTTTTTCATTTAGGATGGTAGCTTTCCTTTGCTGAAGTTGTCTTCTAAAATATACATTATAGATTATCTTCCTTTGAGAGAATAGTAAAAGGAAAACTTGCTGTACTGGGATATGGTAAACTGCTTCTAATCTAATTTATATTACAGGGCACCAGTTACTGGGGAATTCATATACTACTAAATGTCACTTCCACTCTTTTCCTAGCAATGACAAGAACAATTTGTAATTTGTTCTAATCACAAGAATGCCACACTGAAAGATCTCCTTATTTTCCCTTCATAATTCCCCTGATAACTGCAAGATTATGGCTTTTCAAGGTCCTTTCACCCTTTCCACTGCCCTGCAGGAAAAGGAGATAGCAGATGTTTGGATTTTGAGTTGTTTCTCCAGAGCCAGAGACAAAAAGGTAATGACAGGACTTTTGAATAGGTTTCTCTCCTTTTGACCCTGCTAAGGAGTTACAAAAAAAGGAACAGTTATGATCAGAAGATTGCACTAGGTTTTTACACACTCTAAATACTCTAGCTGTATGTTATATTTCGTATTTCCATGTAGCCTGATAGACATAAAGGTGTGCAATGAGTGGAGATGTGATACCTGTTTCAAAGATCTTTGGTCTAAGTCATAACCAAGGGGATTTCCCAGGAAAAGGGGAAAGATGGAAGATGCCTGAGGACAACAGTGAGGGCTTTTAGGGTGATAAAACATGGATTACACCAGTCCCTGGTTTGGCTTTGCAATTCTTATAAGCAGAACTGTAGTCAAGTAATGCAAACAAAGCCACTGCTGGCACAGGGAATACGCTTTGCAAATCCCTGTTTGTTCAGCAGACAAGGATATATAGGTCTTTATGCTTTAGTGATGGGCACTGAAATGCCTGGATTGATACATTTTGCTACATATAAAAATAGATAGGAGAAGTAGAAAACTTTGACATATAAAAAGATGATAAACTAGATATAATTCAAAAGAACTCTGCCAGTGCTTGAGTGTCTGGCATTTTCTGCTTCATGAATCGTAATCTTTGATGGGGGGCAGGGAGGAGAGCTCATTTCCAGTCAGAGAAGTAACAGAGAGAATTTCTGATGAAAACCCAGGTTGGCTCGAAAGGTATGTTTAGTTCTCCCCAGCTCACACTGGCAAGGCCTGAAGATTTTTTTTACCAGCAAGATCTTAGGACTGTGCCTGGTCATCCTTCCAGAAACAACTCCCCTAGGGCTGCTAGCGAGGATGAAGTAGCTGCTGCCTGGTGGCACATGCTGACCCAGTCAGATCAGCCGAGCACAGCAACACCTCCTGCCCACCGCTCACCAGGGTTTCCACTGCTATACACTTGTGTGGGTACACGGGCATGAGTAGGGTGGTCCTGTCTGTCAGACAGGTAGTCCTGGTTACAGGAAGACACAAATGGTTCCTGCCTTCTCACATTTCTGTGAGAAAGGAGGGGAGGTAGATTTCTTGTGCCATGGATGAGGCTCTGCAGGGCATACACTACACATGATAAATACAGATTTTGCCTAACAACAAAGATGCTTTCATAGTTTCTTTTTCTTGTGCTGGGTTGCATCATCCTCACAGAGCAAACTTCCAATAGGCAGAAGGCCCCTGGTGAAAAATCCCCAGAATTTCTTTACCATCCTGAACTGGTATTAAGATGCTTTGAGAACATCCTGCCATGCTGATAGCAAACAGATGACAGCAGAATTCACTTTCTAAAATGAGTGCGGTCAGGGCTGAATTTGACATATGGGTATGGCACCAAGCTGGAGAGCTACCTGTTCCTGCTCCTCTTCACACTGGAATTCTTCTCATTGAGCTGTTTCTCCTCTCATTCATCCAAGCAGATGTTGAAAGCAAAAAAAACTTAGAAAAGACAACACCCAGTTGTATTCAAGAGTATTCTAGCAAAGACTTATGTAGTTAATGGACAGAAATACAAAAGAACCCCAACAACAGCCCCCCAAACATCTTTGCTTATCACTTTTTTCCCCCCTGGAAATTCTTATTCTCTATATTGCATCCCAGTATTATACTTAATGTACTAAACAGCCCAGGTAATGATGCAATTTTGACAACATTTTAATTTATTGCTGAGGTAATGTTGACTCTGACAACCTGGAACACAAGGCATATTCCCACTTGTAATTTCCATTGCTACATGTTTATATAAACTCACTTATCAATCCCCTAGTCATCTGCACCCCTTACCATGATTCCTCTGTCATCATAACATTAAATGACTGAGTTTCAGGAAGCGGTATCTATTCTGTGCTTGGTTTATCTCTGTTTTAATATTTGCTTGAAAGTTGTCCCTTAATAAACACTGAAGTCTCTTGAAAGGGGAAAAATACGTCAGTGTTGCTCTTTTGACCTGTAGAAGAGATGTAAATTTACTCATACTAACTGGAAAGCCACCGCTGCAGACCTAAAACCTAATCCTTTGAGCTATCATGTTTGCTCAGTAGCAAAGGAAATGATATCTAGGGACGTTGAGTGGCAGTTTCACATCCTGAGTGTGTGTTTTCTAAATACGAGGAGCAGCTAACCCCGCATAGTTACAAATACAGCTGTGTCACCTGTGTATGATCCCACAGACAGCTGTAGCCAACAGAGGTGTGGACTGGACAGACAGTAACTGAGGAGCCCATGGCCCTATGCCCAATGAGTCAGGCAGTCGTCTCTTTTAGATTGGATTTATCCATCAAGGGAGTAGCTGTGGGTTCAGTTTGGAGGCAATCATTCTGTTAATGCTCTGTAGTGCCAGGAAAAACCTCGGCCTGTCTCTGGTTAACTCGTTTGTACTTTCCAAATCAAAACACAGCCAGGTCCAGGGTACTGGGACCCTCAGATAACAGCATCATTTCAGCCTCTTGTTTCAAATGCCACTGCTCATCCAGTGGCCTCTATAATTTTCTGTGGAGTTCAATGAACTTGACTCATAGGATCAAGCTAAAGAAGGAGAGTGTCTGTCTGGGAGTGCTTTTTGCTACATATACTGAAAAGACCTACCTGAAGAGTGCCACTTGTCAGGCAGATGACTAATAAAACATGTGATACAAGTGCAAACATCAGCATCTTGAGCAGCAAATGTGCATCTCCCAGGTTTTTTAACTTTTTCTGAGCATGGCAAGTCTACGCAATCAACACCAGAAATATGCACAAGAATATAAATGCAAATAAAAAGCACATGTTATCTCCTCTATAGCTTCTGCTCTCATTCCTCTTCTGATAAAAGTTCTGCATTTCAAATACCATCAGTCTGCAGGAAGACACAGTTTCTTCTTTCTGAGCCTATTAACACATTCAACACAATACAGGCAAGGTGGGGAGGCGAGAAAAATGGGAGAAAACTGATAGAGGTAAACAAAACAAAACAACACACAACCCCTCTTCTTGCAGTTCTGAGAAGCATTTACTAATCTCATCTTCCGTAGAAAAATTCTGCTCTGTTTCAGGCACCCTGAATGTACTTAGCATTGTTCTTGAGCACACAAAACATTCCTCGTGATTGCCTTCACATCCCAGCAATCCACAGAAGATTTTACACATTTATTACAGGAAATCCTTGAAATCTAATAGATCTTACGCTGCAGACAGGTTCTGAGTGTCCCCACAGCTCCCTGCCACCCCCCTCCTGCCTTTTGCTGAGTTAATCCGCAGCTCTGCCGGCTGAGGGGACTTACCAAGGGCTTTCCGATGGGAGGAAGCAGTTAGGAGCTTGCACACACTGGAATAGCTGCTACCCAGTAAAGAAGCAGGAGCTGAGAAGTCTCACTCTTTCAGTAGCTATTCAGGTAGTGCTGCCAGCTTTCTCTGCATACTCACACACGGGGCGGGGGGTGGCCGTGGGGGGAGTGGGAAAGGGGGGAGAGACGGAAAGGCACAATAAACTCTGACTATAATTATGAGAGCTCCTTTCTACAAATCGTAGCAGCAAGAGATCCCTTCAGCAGCCTTTTTAGCATGATCTCTTAAAAAGGAGTCCCTTATAAAAAAACTCCATCCTGCCTACTCTCTTTCACTGTAAGAAAAATTAAAGCCAGCTTTCTCAGGGATTTAGTCATTGATGTATCATGGGGAGGTTATTGTTGATCAGAGTTTTTATTTTTTTCTTTTTTATGATGAAAGTTTATTATGAAATCTAGCCTAGCTTGCAGTCAAAAAGAGACCTGACTCTGCTCTTTATAAGGAACAGTCTCCCAGGAAAGCTGTTTAGATCAATAATTTCAGGCATTTAATGACTGTATTTATGAAAGAAAGCATCCAGGCTAAGCGATTCACTAACTGGAAAGGTAACAGTTTGGTAAATACACATCACTGCCTTTTTGTACTTGCATACACTGTTAAAGGAAAAATGCAATACCACATGTAAATTAATAGAAGGATTTATAACGGAATATTATTGCATTTGGCAAAGGGATCTGAAGGATTTAAAAAAGCTTAATCTCCAAGACAGATCCTTTCTTTACAAATCTTCAGAATCCTATTCTTTAGAATCCTTGTTCTTCGAAGCCTTAAAATTATTTATCCTGTCATTACTTCTGATGTCACCTCTGATAAAAATCAGATAAAATATATCCTCTTCCTAAGTAAAAGAGGAAAGTGTTCTGCAATATTTCCCTCAATCAATCCATCTCTCTTTCTCCCACACAATCACCCCTACACTCACCTACCCACATGCACAACACAATAGCAAAAGAAACAACTCGGGGGGGCGAAATCATAAATTTCCTTCCATTTACCAGCAGCCTTGCTCCCCAGAAAGCAGCGGCTTTGTCCAGGTCTTGGTACAACTCCAATAACCACAGGGTCATCCGTAAAGCAGATGAAAAAATGGGTAAAAAAAAAGAAAAAAAAAGCAGGATATATGAATCTGACTATGTCCCCGTGAGCAACACAGGCAGCACCAGGGAGCCAGCTCAGCAGAGCTCCAATGTGACAATGACTTTAAGGACTGTTGCATGAGGGGACCTTGCAACAAGGATGGAAATGGAAAGAAAAGAAAATAATTGGCAAAAGCCTATTAAAGAAAACAGTCCCAACTGAGAGTTGCCTTATTGATAGTTCTGTCCAAAACATGCTAATGCTCTGTAACACTCCATGAAACCCTTGTTCAGCCTGCTGACATTTTGCTGGGGATGTTTTCACACATAGCTGTCCAGTTGTTAATCTCCAAAACATGTACTTAATATTTAATTACTTTTAATCAAAGACATACAATTTTTGAACTTTGTTAAGTTTATTAAGAAGTCATAAAACATGAAATGTGCAGACAGAAGCTCTTTCCAAGGCTTTGACTCATCTCAGTAGCAGAAGTAGTCTTGAAATGATGGAAATTTCTGTCCTTCGTTGCTCCTGCCTTCCTCCTGCTCAGAGTGGATAGGGCAGCAGTTGGTAAATACAACCTTGTGTTGAAACTGCAGACCTGTTGTTCCTAAAGAAGCCCCAATGCAGATGGCCACAAAGGCATGTGGGGCCACTGGAGGGCATAGACAGAGGCAGACATGACTTTCAAGGCCTTATTTTTCTTGTTATAAATTAGCAGAGACTATTAGTGGCCTACAGCCCATACATTGCAACATCCCACTGCTAGCATCACTTGCTGTGGAAGTTCACCATTGCAAAACACATGCTTCATCTCTCTGTTCATCCTCTACAGAGGTTAGTAAGGAGACTGGCAAGCTGTGATGCTCAAACTGCCAGAAAACTGCTCCCAAGGTCAGAGCAGTTCTGCCAGTACTACCAGGGCTTCCTGTCAGTACCTGTCCCATCCCAAACGCCCTTACTGCAGGACCTTGGGGGTCTGAGACCCCCTCACTACACCCCCATAGCTGGCATGTCTGTACTCCTGAAGCAGGATAGAGCATGGCTTGGGGAAGAGCTGCAGGTATCTGCCGTGGGCAGAGCTTCACTGCCTTGGGAGCTGTACTAGCTGAAGTTGTTGGTTTTGAAAAGCTTGTTTCCAGAAATTACAAGTAGGCAGTGGCAATGTGTTTACATCGTGAGGGCAACCTGAGTAGCTGACATCTGAGATCTTTTTGCAATAAAAACAAACTATCCAGCCCTTTAGCTATTCCTCCATCTGGGCTTGCTAAAAAAAAAAGGCTTCACAGAGAAGAATGGAAACAAGAGTTCAAAGAACACCTCTTACCTTCAGAATGATAGGAGGGCTCTGTTCTTAGGGGATTATATTAATTCAGTCAGATCTGTGGGCTGTCACTAGTGAGGACATGCAACTTACACTTTAATAAAAAAGATTCTTTTTTGTAGTGCAATAAAGACACTGGGAGAACTCTTCCATAAATTACAGCTCTACAACTTGGAAAGAACTAACAAATCATCTGTGACCTGTGAATCTAATTTTATTGTAAAAGATCTTTTCCTCCAGGGCTCTTTCCCTGGTACACATATCTATTTGCCATTCTTCATTGACATAAACCAATTTCTGTGGTTTGTTTGTCAATAGTTATCCTTAATTTTTAATGAATAATACTAAAGCCATGACCTCCAGTAGAAGCAGGTTCTTAAAGAAAACAGCTCTCATTTTCTCTGAGATGTGCAACATTTTGCTTGAAATACACCTCTGGACTGAAATGTGCATTTAATATACTAGAGGATGAGGGTGATATAAGGGTTTGTTTTATTTTTTGCATGGGTACTATTCTCCATCAATATCAACTACAAGTTTTGCACACTGGTGTCTTGCTTACTGTCTAAAAATAATTGGACTTATCTAATATAGCATAAGGTATCCTTTGGCAGTCAATGAGGACTGGGCACTGACTGGTTCTAGCAAGTCCTAATAATGTTTTTTCTTCTGTCTCTTCTCCTAACTCTTTCCATGCATAATTTATTGAGCAGAAGAGTTACACTAAGGAAGGAGGTATTAGTGCATATTTTATAATGATGTCAGAATTATCCCAGTGTCAGTATTACCAATACAGAGGAATCAATATCAATTTTACAGTGAAAAGAAATCTGAATGATCTGATATATGGAAGCACATAAATCATTCATGCATGCAACCTCTGCCTCATGAGTGACACCACACTAGCTTAGATAAAACTGATTTCTGAAGACATAACTATCCCCTTTCACCCCTTTCTCACAAAACTCTAATAATTTTACAGTGCTAAGATACATAGCCTGTCATTCAGACAGTGATTTTTATGTGTGCTAGATTGCCAGAATTAAGCATGTACATCTTAATGGCACAGGTGCAAGATTTTATCCCACTGATTAAAGGAATGAATTCCTTATTTTGTGGAAAATTCATGTAAGAGAGGAGCAAAATTTCTATGATAAAGTTTATATTCTGTTCTCATTTACATCCAGGTAAACCTAATTTCAATGTTTTGCATCGATACTAACTATGATCTGCAACACAATATTAATCAAGGTCATGTTGTTAAATCTAGTGCAGTATGTAAAAAACCCACAAATGCTATCTGACACACAGAGCTTTTGCACCTGTGAATATTGACTTGTGTCTTGTATAAAGTTACACAGAATCAGCAAGAATTTCTGTAATATCATTGCAGAACCCAAAACTCAAGGTCAAGCTGTAAAACCCTCAAGGTTTCCAGGCCACTGGAGTTTCAAATTCATTATTCTGGAAAGGCTGTTTCTCCTTAAGTAGAAGAAGTTGATGGCAAGGGACAATTTTTTGGAATTGTGTATCAGCAATAATGCATCAGTTGTGACAGCTGAAGAGAAACATAATTCACAGTAAAGTTTATTAGCTAATTAGGATTACATAATGTTTTGTAATCCAGGATGAGCTGGGAAGGGAGAAAACTCTTTATAAAACCTTTGTATTTGTTTTTCCTGTGTTTAAAAGAAAACAAATAAATTAATCTTGATGTACTTTAATAAAACCTAAACTATTGAGTTGAAAAGGTGTTTTATTGAGGGGTTTTTCTGGATGTTCATAGTAAGGAAGTTTCTAGGCAGATCCATGCAGAAGCTTAGTCTCACTCACTGTCCCACAGGGCTCCTATTCCTACATTTTCTGACCTTGCAGATAGAAAGAGATGAAGTTCAATACTGGATTGGCCCCCAGCATATGCAAAACTGCTGGTGTCTGCTGCAAAGCCCTGAAGCTGAGTTAATGCAACCTAACTGGTACCCCACCAATAACTTCAAATAACCGCAAACTGCATTTCCGTGCTCTTAGTTATATTTGGGGAGCATTAATGACCCTCACCACCTATGGAAACTGAGGAAACAAGAAAGCAGTTTGCACAGTAATTGCCATTGAGTGGGCATATTAGAACACCTGAGAAGTAGAAAAGGACTTTAGGAAACTAATACCAGGGCAGACTTGTCCTGGGAAGGGGACAGCTAGCAAAATATCTCTGTGAAACATGCAGAAACAGCACCACAAATAAGTGAGAAGCACCACAAAAGCGGTCGCTGCTGAGTCCAGTGTTTTTCCAGCAAGTCTTTATCTCCCTGTGCTTTGATCTGGCAGGGAGTCATCACACAGCATGGCTTTCTTTACCACTTTGTGCATTTTGAACGTATTGGAAAATTTCAGTCCTGGCCATTAGAGCACTTGTACTGGCAGTCGAGTTAACTGATCTGGCAGCAGGTCTGTTTAGGCTGCCTCTCTATCCCCATCAAGGTGCTGTGCCAGTAAGTGACCTAAAGGAGATGGTTTTCCTCTCCTGTCTCTGGATGGCTGTGGTGACGTGTGCTGCTATGCTTGATGAAGAAGAATCGCGTAAATGTGACAGGAAAAGAAACCTGCAAAACAGACATTGTACCATTTGCTTTGAAAGAGCTGAAATGTGTCGTTGTGCTGACGTCTTCCAGACCTGAGTGCCATAACTGTGGGCAATCACTAAAGTGTCTGGGATGTGCCTGACAGTGTGTGGTTTCATGATACAACATGAGATTAATTACCAGCTTGCTGCTGTCGAAAAGGACAGTCTTATTGTCCCCTCCCAGCTCCTCATCCCAGCTGTGATTTTTGTGGCATACCTTGAGCCAGAGATGGCTCTCATCTGAGTGCACAAGAGGTTCAACACATTTAAACGGCAGAAAATTCACCCAGCATATAAAAGTAGGTGTTAAATCTCTGTGGTAGTGATTAGAATGGGTTTACTCCAAGTACAACAAAGTGACAGCACAGAACTGGGTAAAGGAGGGGTGCAGGGTGTCAGATTTCCTTTTCCATAATAGGGAAATGTTAGCTCACCACAGCCTGTCATAAAATCATACATGAGCATAACTCTGAGGTAGTGTACTGCATTGCAACCCTGCAGTCACATATGCCTTTAAGATTGGTTTTACATTAAACCCTGTCCTATGTAAGTTTAATCAGCAAGGAACAATGTACTGCACCATCAGAAAATTAAGCACCTCTAAATGAAACCAGATTTGAAACATCCCAGGGCTGTTCCTTTAGATTATCAGAGAGAAAAGTCAAAAATCAACAACCTACTACTTGAGGTTTTCTTAGTTTCCTAGAGAAAGGAGAAACAGGATTTCACTGTTGACCCTTTTATGGGAAGGGCTACTGGTTAACCCAGTTCTTGTAAAAGATAATGTGGTTAACAGCATGAAGAAGAGGAAAAAATAACACAAAAAGGGAAAATGGACAGAAGTCCACACTTCAGTCTGAGCCTAACTTCACATGAAAACAAGATCTGGACTATGCCCAGAGCATTGCCCACCATACCATCCAGGTGGAGGTGATTAAACCTTGGAGAGCAGAGCATGTGTAATGCAGGGGTTGGAAGGGTAATTGGCGTGTTCATGCAGTGGTTGTGCTTGGGGGCAGAGGTTATCTACCTCTTGGGCCATGCTGCTGCTGTCCAGGTGCCCACCTTTGTGTAGGAAACAGAGCATGGAGCAAGAGGGGTCCTGCCTTGATGTTGCCTCGGTTTGTCCATGTACCCAGAAGCAGAGTCATGTTCCCAGACACAGAAAGATGTACATTCAACATTAATTTAATCTATCTGAGGAAATGATGGTTGAAAATACGAGAGCAGGATCCGGGTCATATCAAACAATTATTCTTTTTAGGGAAAGTACAAATAAATTTCCTATAATTAACCTGACATCCCAGCTGACTTTCTTGCAGGACAGAAGTCCAGACTGCTGTCTGCTAATTTTCTGTGACTCCCCACTTCCTTCTCAGGCATAAAAAAAACCCCATTTCTGGACCACAACCGATTAGCTACATTGCCTCTGCACCCTGACACACTGCAAGGAGCGCAGGGGAAGGAATACCAGGAGGAGGTGAGGGGTAGCTGAGGGAGTCAGGCACTGTCTCAGTACGACTGGAGTGGAAGTTACACCTTGCCATGCCTTGGTTAATAGTTGTCCCAATGGAAGAGAAGCCTTTGTCTTTGAAGCAAACCTCATATTGTTAGTCAGGACACAACCAGTGGTGGCACAAGGGCATCTGATGAGACCTACAGCAAAGGAGAGCGTATGATTAGCAACCTCCTGAAAAAGAGGTAGCAGGAATCAAAATCCTACACTGGCTACCATGGAAGCCCCATAGTCAGATAAAAGCCGAACAGAAGCAGTGGATGCAAAAACTGGGGAAGAAAATGAACGTTAGTTATTTTTATTGTATCCCCGAGGGAGAGAGATGAGAACAAAGAATGCCAAAAGCATAAGAACAGCTGATAAAGGTTTACTCAGCTCAGAAAATCCTACTCTAACATTTTTTATTCTATGAAATATAAATTAAGCCATTAGTACTTGAAGGGGTTTGGATTTCTGAATATGTAAAAATCTAAATACATTCTACTTGGTGTCTGAAAACCTTGAAAGCCTGGGAAGACTTGAAATTATGCTAGATACACAAATAGGGCATTGTAGGAAATGTCCTCTTTTATTGTTTACTCTGTCCTGGGTAACATAGTACAAAGTTGCTCCTTGTATGAAGAGACCATACACTGCTGTCAAAACATTTGAAGTAGATCTTTAGCTAAAAATGGTAAAAATTGAATTAATGCTGTTTATACCAGCAGAGCATCTATGAATTTGAGACAAGTGCAACAGAGGAACCACATACTGCTAAATCAGTTTGCTCCTTTTGTTCTCAGTTAATTCCCCCAACACTGCCTGTGTATGCTCTAGGCATTTTTGCAAAGATTTGGTTTAAATTCACCATGTTGCTATGCACTTAACTATGGGTTTGTATTTTAGCTCAAAGTATCTGTGTGTAGGGTTGTTGTTTTTGCCAGACATGAGTCCGTAGAGGAATAAAAGGCATAGAAAGATTGGATAATAAGAGCATTTAGAAAACAATGATAAATCCTCAGAAACATAATTGAATATGTTGTAAATTTTAAATATAATTCATGCTTGATCCTTTTCTCCTCCTTTTCTATATAAGCCCACAGTACTGAAGAAGTAATAATAGCCTGTGCTACTAGGGCTACTAGGTGGGCATAAGAAATAATATGGCTGGATCTCTTGGGTGCTCAGCACCTCCAGAGGTGCAACAAGACTTGAAGTAAGGCATTTCAGAAAGTCAAACTCAAATTCAGGAGTCTAAATCTTCTGCTTAACATTTTTCACAGTGACCCCACTGAGGAAAGACAGGGCAGAGTTTTGCTTCAGGATAAGCAGCCACACAGGAAAGGCAAAAATGCCTGCCTGCAGCAGCCTGTGGGGTCTGGATGTGTGTATACCGCCTTCTGTAGTGCACAAGAGTGCTCTGGCCAAGACCTGCAGTGGAGCACAGAATCTCCTGCAGCAGACATGACATGGAAGGTTCATATCCATGCAGATCTTCCTGGAGAATATCAGACTAAAGGGGCGTGAAATGGTGATCAGGGTAATCCAACTACATGTAATTTATTAATTCTGGCTGACACATGGAAGTTGTTGCTTTGAGAAGGTTACTGCAGGGATGGCTGGACTCCCCTGCTGGCTGAGTGACCAGTGAGAAAAGAGAGGTAGCCTTCATAATTTGAGCCAGACAAGTCATCAGATGTCTGAAGACTGTGGAGACTAGCTGGCTTTAAAGACCATTACCAGAAATTTTATTTTTCCATGCTACTAGCTGTGTGTGTGCATGTGTGTTACTGATTCCAGATTTTAAGTGCCCTTAAAGATGTACCCAAAGGACTGAGCATGCCCCGGAGTTGAAGGTAACATTGAACTTGAAGATGGCAATGAGAAAGGGCTATGGTGACCTAGGGCAGGGAACTCACATGCTGCAGAATTTAATTTTGCTGCAGAAGTAACCAAAAACCAGTCTGTGCCCAGAAACGTGAATGGGGAAAAAAAAAAAAAGTGCCATAGGAAATGAAAAAACAGTGAACAAGTCATGGGAAACCTAAGAAACTACAAGCAGAGCAAATTAAGATCCAGTGCAGTAGTATGGGAAGTGTCCATGTAGGAAGCTGGCCTCTTAAGCCTATGGCATTTCCATATTTTCCCTATAGGTCTCAGCCAAGATGGGTCTTGGTGCTGATGGAAAAGTTTCAAATGGCACCCAGAACAAATGACAAGCCTCTTGCTGTAATGTCAGCCGCGACTAATGTGTGGAGGTCTTGCTGAAAAAAACGGTGTGCAGTTGAGTGACCCAGCCCAAGGGGAGACGTCTCTCAAAGGACAACCATATCAAGATATCTCTATCTCAGGTGTTTGGTTCTGCCATCACTGAACAAACCTTTCATGGACACCCTGCAAGGAAAAGAGCAGTCTTCTATTAACAATAATCATGAGGTTTTCCTATGATTAATCTTTATACTTTGAAGTCAGTTGGCACAACTGCTTTGTATCAGATCTCAGTAGGTCAAAACATTAACTTGATAATGAGATCAAGTATTATTTATCAGATGTTACAACATGTTACTCTTTAATCACCTGTTTAAAGAGATCAAAATCCAGAGTTATAAAATTATTTTATCTTGAATTTAGTGAGTCTTTACTAGATTTTGTATTTACAAAAGTAATTTTCTGAACACAGAATGCCTCTTGACTGTATTTCTCCAGTGTTTATTGCCCAATGGAGTAATTGAATGTGCTTCAAAAGAAAGCAGATAAAAAGATTTTGAAGAAAGGAAGGAAAAAATAGCAAGACCTAACAGCTATTAATTATTTCCTCTTTATATATGTAACACATCAGTTTTAGATACAGTTACTTGTAAAGTTATTATACAGTTGTTATGGAAGCATCAAGTTGTTCACCAAGCCAATGCAAAGCATTTTAAGCAGTACTAAGTGTAAACTGAAAATAAATAATGTTTTTTTCCCATGAGGTTTATTTGTTTGTTTGCTTGTATTTTAGTCCCAGGGGAAATCCAAATGAAAACCAGAGACCTATTCCTGCTAGCTTTTGCTCAGCTAAACTGTCCCATCGGTTTCAACAGAACAGGGGGAATGTTTAAAAATTATCCATGTGAGCAAAGCTTTAAAAATATCAACTACTGTGATTGATTGTAATGCTGCCTTCAGTGCACTGTTGATTATATAAAGAAAATTGCTGGATTTCAAGACATATAGAGTCATTTTAAGTTTTATTATTATGCATCTTGTACCTAAAGCAGACTGGAGCAGAGTCTTTGCTACCTTGCACGCAATATAAGTACTAACATTCTGTTTAGCAATTTGCACCCAGCTTGAACATGATATCAATTTCCAAGTGAGAAAGCTGATCAAGAATATGGCTCTGGCTATTACATCATGATATATTAATAGGCAGCTTCACTTTTAGGGATCACCATTTTAAAAACTTTTTGTGGGACATCAAGATATTATTTAGAAACATTTGACTAAAACAGTGTGAGATGAATTCTTTCAGAGGAAAACTCTGGTTTCCTGAACAGTGGGATAACTAGCTTGCTACGAGAGACATCCAGGCCTGTTCAGAACCTGTGATGAAACAGAAGTAGGGCTCATGACATTTTGTTCTTCACTGTCCAGATACAAAGGCTGGCCGACCAACAGCACCCTCCAAATGTTTAGTCACAGAATAACAGAATGGGCAAAGTCTGAATGGACCACAGTGGGTCATCTGGCCCACCCTCCCTGCTCAAACACATCCCAGAGCACATTGCACAGGAATTGCATCCAGAGGGTTCTTGAATATCTCCAGTGAGGGAGACTCCACAGCCTCTCTGGGCAACCTCTTGCAGTACTCAGTCATATGAACAGTAAAGTTTTTCCTCATGCTCAGGTGGAACTTCCTGTGCATCACTTTCTGTCCATTGCCTCTTGTCTTTTTGTTTGGCACCACCAAGAAGAGCCAGGCTCCATCTTCTTGGCACCCTATGTCGATACTCAATCTTGGAAATCATCATTGCAGTGCAGGATGTGAGAAAAACCTAGTCTTTACTTAAAAAAATTCTTGTTGAATGTTAATGATGACATTTCCCAATGAGGTCAATAGTTTGTCCTTTTTTGTTTATTCCTAAGGGCCTCAAGAGGAGGTTAGAGTAAGGTTAGAAAAACCAAGGGAAGTTATTTCCACCTTCAATAGCTTTACTGAAGTCACACAATAAAAATACCCTCCCTTTTTGAGAAATTGTAACTAATTCAGGTCACTGAGACATCATGTCTCAACAAAAAGTGAGCACACAATTGGTAGTAATTATCATCATAATCATGTTTACAGTAGTGACAGATTGCAGATTAATTATGGAAGAGAGAACAAAAAAACCCAGTAGTTTAACCATGTTTAGTGTGACTACAGCAATTTTTTCTTGGGTGTTTATTAATTTCACTTAAGTATCAATTGCATTATGTTTTTTGCAAGAGGGCTTGGGGCCACTCCTATAGAGGACACTGCATGTAAAGATGAAATGGGAGGAGAAAGATAGGTCAGTCAGCTGTAGGGAAAATTCCAGATCACACAGCAGAGTGCCGCACATGGTAAAAGAACCTGTGTTTAGGCACCTGAATCTCACACCTTCAGTGTTTTAGACTCGAGAAAAGCACTTTTAGCAAGGCAAATACCTTTTTAAAAGAAATCTCTTTCCAAGTTGAAGGCAGAGACATTTAATGACTGCCCATCCTCAGCCTTATGTCATCGAAGCACTCAAGGTGGTACATCTCTGTTCAGAGACAGGATGAGTCTAGATGACCTATGAAACCACCAAATGGTATGCAGCTGTTCACAAGGGGTGATAGCTCACTCAACAATCATCACCCTTCAGCACAACACCGAGAGAAAGGAAAGGATCCATCTAATTCATCAACATGTGAGTGTCAAGTACGTACCTGAGTTTCATCTAGTGTTATCCCTTCAATTCAAAACTTTCTTCATAGTTTGTGTTAAATTCCCATAGGAATATTTCCATTGATCTTGGATTTTGCCTTTAGCACATTTAACTTCTGGGTCTGTAATAATCTGACACACTTTTTTTAACTATGAGGAAAATCTTTCTTTTTGACTACAGCAGCACTGATTGATTCTGTGCTTACAGATGGATTTTGTTTTATGGGCTTTTTTTTCACTCATGCTTCAGAAATGTATTGGTTGGTTTTATTCCCAAAACTGAAATAAACTGGTGGCACAGGAGAAAACTGCCACATTTGCTGAAACACCACAGACAAATTGGTATTCCTTTAGCTAACCTTATTTTTTTTTATTTCCCAAGAAATGTGCTACAGTTCTAAAGAGAACAATTTCAAGGAAACAAAACACTCTGCCTTTGTAATGAAAAATGAGATAAAATGGGGCTGGGGAGAGAGTAGAAATATTTCTGATTATTCTGAAAGTTTTTATTCTTTCCCAGTAAAACATTATTAAAAGAGTATGCAAAGTTCAGGGCTGTTGGGTTTTTCTAAAAGACATGCAGACTTAACTCTTTATTCAGGTGAGTGACCCAGAGAGGCCAGTAGGCCCATTCCAATGAGACATGTCATTTAGCAAACACTTGCAAGGTGTAAAATTAAAATGCCAATTCTTTAAGTTGCCTCATGCTGGCAGGTGCCCCTGTGTCTGCTGGGTCTTTAAGAATGGTCACAGGATTCCATTCAGGCACTGACATTTTGGGTAAATAGGCTATTTTTAAAATGCCATAGCATACTGGCTGTGCTTTGAGATATGTTCATGTGAATGAGGTAAAGAATGGGAAGGCTGAGTGTACACATAAGCCAATGAAAGACAGTAGCTGCCTAACTTGATCCCAGTTTATCTGGGGAAAAGTCCTTACACTTTTGCTCTTTTCATATAAATTACTTTGCCATTATCTGTATCTCTAATTTTCTTGCAGGCTTTCCCTGGGAACATAGAAAGGAATGGACATATTAGAGGGATCAGACAGCTGTGAGTACAGAATCTATTGTGCAGTTAGAGTCAAATTATTGTGGGTCTGATCCTGGGGCATGCCCAGAATACACAGCCCTTACTAAAGTCAGGATAAGCAGCCTCCAACATCTCACAGATACAGGCTATGGCAAAATAAGGAGTCATCCAGGCTAACATTGCTAACATTGATAACATTGACAGAATTGTTAGACCTAAAACCATAAGAGATTTAACCTCCTAAAAACTCTTTGCCACTCGTGTATCCCAACAGACATTGTTATTAGTCCATATTCCTACATGTCCACCACTGCACACACAACTATTGATGACCTGTTTTGGGTCTTTCTACAATATCTTGACTTTGGAGAAAGGCTTTCCCTGAATACAACCTCATCAATCAAACAGTTATTTCTACAGATGTGGAATCTACACAATAGGGATAAGACTTAGTATAAGAAAGCTGGAATGCATTTGCTGATAGAGCTGCAAAAGTTGTAATTACATTGTTAAGTAGCCTAGTTTGACCAGCATTCAGATGTGGTTCAAGGTCCACTTCTGTGCATGGTGAAGGGTCTGCTCACTTTTTAAAATTTTTGGTGCCCTCATTGGAATGGCAATACTGATTATAACCCAAAAATTTCTAGGGATTGAGGATTACCTAGGTTTGGTTCCATGGCTGGTGAGTTGTGGCAGCAAAGAGCAATATTAATGCCATTATATAATGACTGTGGTACCAACATAATTGGTTACTCCAGATATAGGTAAATAGTTTTTTTCTGCATGTTTCTGGAGGTCAATTTCAAATAAATGGACAGTGTATTAGGCTGACAAATTCACCAGAAGGTGTCAAATACCCACCATGGTAATGGAATGATCACACAGCTTGAAGGAAACAAGGACAGACACCAGTAACAGCAAAAACAGGTTTTCTGGAATAACAAGGGGGCAAAAAAAGCCACTTTAAGAGTAGAAGTTCTAGTCCTGGTTATACATATGGGTATGACAGACCCTTCTCTTCATTTTCAGGGTTATCAACAGGCAAACTGCTCTAAACATGAAGTATAACAGTGTGTAAGAAGATTTATGTTTTAGCCAGCCCAGTAAAAATGCTGACAGGTGTTGGAGATGCAATTGACATTAAAGGGACTCTAAGGTATCAAGGCTTGTTTTATCAGCAGATGGGCAACTAAACAGTGTTGAGCCTTGAAAGCAATGCTGTCTTCCAATACTAAAGAGGAATTTTTCTTAGCTTGATTTATGAGGTGTAGTGAATTATGGTATGTGGTCAGTGTGGATGTCATCTAAAGTTGAAAGGAGCCTTTCCTCCCTGTAGGAATCTCTCCTGCCTATTTCCAAACCACAATAGCAGTCCTGCAGATTCTCTTGTTTCTTCCTCTTTCTGCCTCCCATCAGTAACTGTAATGTGAGGTTGTGTTCACTTCCTTGTGGTCCATCTGCTTTTCACCCTTTTTTCTGGATTTTGTAGTTGGCAGCAGAAGTAAACTAATACCTCATAATTTTTTCAAGATAAATTCAGCAAAATTTGTATTGTTTCGAATTACACTTCTCACACTCCCTTCCTACTATTCCTTTTAGAGCTATAAGTTAATTTTTCCCCTCTCCTTTCTCATATTTTGATGTTCTCTTCCTCTTCTTTGTTGCACAGCCCTTGCCCAAGTTCCCGTACCCTAAACCCTCTCTGTTTTCATTCCTAGATTTCTCTCTCTCCCTCCTGCTTTTTCCAATTTCCTAACCCCCTTAAATTCTCTTTTCACAACCTTTGTCTGGCTATGGCTATAACAATATGAGGGGAAACTGGTGCTCAACCTATTGCACTTGAAGTTCTCAAACACTCAGGCGTGGACTCTCCAGGGTCACCACAGTTTTCTCTGCTGGGAGCAGAGAGACACATCCCACCAGTGCAGCATGTCAACATTTATGATATAGAAAATTACTCTGTAGGAATGGACACCAGGGAGCTGTTTTTCCAGTGGATGGCTACTAATAATGAATGATGGTCACTTTTAGTTCTAGAGAGAAGGATGTTTTGATGGACACATTTTCTTTTGCCACCCTGTTTCTCCTAATGCCAGCTTCACTGGGTCATGGTGATGACTGGTGTAATAAACCAAAAATGTGGCTATTTAAACTTGAAGATCAACCTCCTGTCATTATCATTAGAGAAAAATGTACCACATTAAGGTTTTTTCTTATTGATTTTTTTCTAAAAGTGTCGTTACTTCATTACGTTTTAGGATAACTTTAATTTGAGCAAGCAAACAGATGCAGAAATATAGTGAAGGTGTCATTTGTGTGTTTTTCTCCATTTTTCAAGATTGACTTAAGATACTTCAGTGGCAGTCATTTTTCCATTGAAAACCAAACACTGCCTTACAGAGTATGGTCTCTTATGACATTTATCCCATCCTGCTTAAACAGAGATGGTTGGGGTTTTTTAACACAATTAATTTCACAGTAGATGTATTGTTACTGCTGAATACAGACTTATATCCAAAGTAGGACATTTCCTGGTCAAATTTGCAAAGCTGTGACAACAATTTCCCTGAATCACTTAATTAGAAACTATCTGTGAAACATTTATAAATGCAATTGCTTTCTAACAATAATTCTCTTTTTCTACTCCTGCTTCTGACTGAATTTTGTGTATCAGTTTGTTTGTAGATACAAAAAGTAAGGTTTTGCCATCACTTGAAAAGAAATAAATCAATTTATCCCTCACTATTGTAATTATGTCACAGTAATCACTTTGCCCCACTGGTGACCTCCACCTTAGTTCCCAGGATGAGCTGTAATTTGGTTTCTTTGCCAACTGAGATCCTCATTCATCTCATGAGGTTACTCTAAGCACTGTCTGCAGGGGGATTGTTGTATTGCTTTTGTCTGCAGGCTGGACTGAAGCAGAAATTGGCTGTAGTATTCACCTAGGGCACTATTAAGGATGAAAATAAGAGTTCAAGTAAATGGGAGACAAGCCTCCTTAAAATTCACAGTTTCACAGCAAAATATCATGTAGTTTACAACGAGGGGAGTAGTTATGGGGTGGCAGTGAAATTTATCAGGAGTATGTAGAATAGAACATTAACCAGTGTAATTAATTGTGGATAACAGACTTGCCAGAAAATGGATTTCAAACTATTGTAAGTTTGACATTGACACAGAGTTTATGTATACACACACATCTAAAGTGAAAGCTCATAAAAACCTTCTCCTTCCCCCAGTTATCCAGCTGGTAAAATGAAGAAATAGGTAAGTGTATGGCTCTTGCCATAAATGAGGATGCTTTGATAACATAAAGAGCTGCCATTGGAAATGCAAAAGTTCTGTATTTTTTTTTCAGTAATCTCCCTTGAATTACTGCTTTTGCCTTTTTATCATTTCTGTAATGTTTTCATTTCTTCCCCAACTACCTCAGTTTGAAATGTTTTCAAAAGTCACTTGCAGTATCATTTCCACAGCATGTATTATTTATTTAGATGTTGCTAATAGTACAATATTTCAACTGTCAAGAAACCTGATGTCTAGACTTTCTCACTACTTTGGTTTGAATGACAAATGAGTTGCAGTATCTGGGTATATTTCTTAATAATAAATAGTAACTATATCCCTAGCTTTGTAGACTTAACACAGAGGAATAACTAAGATTTCTGAAGGAAGATCTTCTTTCTAAATTGTACAAAGGGTGTCATGTAGATATTTTTCAGGTCTGCAATTCAAGCATTTTTAGTTTCAAAGTAGCAGGGGTATATGAATTATTCCTCAAAAGCAAATTTTGAAAGTCTCAAACTTGACTGGGAAGCACTTGTATTTCCATTTCCTCTTGGCCTTCAGAGCAATGGCTTTCAGTTTTTCTTGTCCAATGAAGAGCCCAGTAAAGTAAAAATTAAAGATCCCACAAACTTCTGTAGCGTCACATCATAGCTTAAGTTGTAAATGAATCAATCAAATAAAAATATGGAAAGATCTATCCAACTTTCATGGAAGAAATTTTTGTAGGTTGAATCTTTCCCCTGTAGACTATTCTTGTTGCAGAAGACCTTAATGTTTACAGCAACCCAAGCAATCATGCTGTTTAAGTTAAATCATGTAAGTAGTATTTATGAAAATATCCCTTTTTTTCATTTTAATTCTGTAAACACCAGTAGCATCAAGACTCCTCATTGGCAACATATCTTCTGCCAATCATTGTCTTCTGACAACTGCATTCTGACTTCCCATTCAAAATTCCAACCACTGCAATCTGACTTTCTCCCCAAGTACCCTGGAGAAAGAAAAATATAGTCCCAAACAAGAGTTCTTGCTTCAACTGTATTTCAAAATGTTCCAATATGACTCTTGGAAAAACTGTTATAGGGCAGTCTGCAGATGCATTGCATAGCTCCTTATTTGTTTCCAAAGCAGTTGGCTTCTCCAGGGTGTAGTACAAGTGTACTCTGTTGACTTGGGATCTAAAGGAGCTCATCTAATCAAGAGGTCATGAAAACCTCCAAATTGAGCAAGCCAGAGAATCCACTCTCCAGTGGCTCTTAATTTATTGTACAATACAAGAAAACAAGAGAGCCCTGTTATGAACGACGCAGTTGCAAGTGTTCAATAGCTCTCTTGGGAATTTTACTTAAGCTTGTCTAGCTATAAACACTATATTTCAGGATGATTTTCTTGTAAAAATACCAGAGAACTTCAATGCAAAACTTATCTGCTGACACACTAAAAGACCAGAAAATTATTGCACTCTGCCATAGCTCATTCTAATTAAATTCACTCAGATTTTTAAAGTACTCTTGACAGATTGTGCCAGCTCTTGTTCCTTGTCATCATTTAAGTATAGCTACTCAATAAATGTATCTTCCTTCATAAGAAATAACACCAAGAGTTTGTTACTTTTCTTGAAATGGCTATTTTCTCTCTCAAAATTTCCATTTCAGGTGGAAGGCTAAATTGTAAATACATATCTCAGGCTGTGTTTCCTGCTACAAATCTGTATAATTATGTTGTGACTCCTCTGGAATCTGTTTCTAGAAATTAATGCATTTAAGCTTAGATCACAAGGAATCTTGCAAAAAAAAATAGATTTAATTATGATCTTGAACATATATAGGAAATTATGGCTTACATATATGCATGCCTGTACATGTATATATATATATAGAGAGAGAGAAAGACAATTCAAAGAAAATTCTGTATATATTTATTACGTGTGTATGCCTGTTGCATGTAGAGAGAGAGAAATGGGATTCAGATGACTAGAAGTTAAAATAGCAAACACAACATTTGAATATTTGCTATGTTAGCAGAAGTGTTTTCTCTTGTTGGCTTTAGAGGTTACTTGAGTCAATGTTTCAATGAAGAAAAGATGAAAAAGAAAAGAAACAACCTGGTTAGAAAGTGGTGCTGGACAGTGGATAAAATTAAAAGACATACTCTTCATTGCAGCAGCTGCATTGCTGTACATGAAAACAAAAATTTTCCAGTAACATCTTGTTCTGAAAGTACTGTGGTGTAAGCACTGTTTCTTGAGATTTTCAATGCCACCTTTGAGAATTTGCTTGAATGAAATAAATTAGATATTGTACAAAAATGCTAGGAACACTTTCCCAGAAGAAAGTACATTACAGCTGAAATTTTTCAGTCTTTTGTTCCCAGAAATTATATAGAATGTTCGGTAATATACGTAATATAGCTTTATTTTCAACACTAGTAAAAATATGATATCTTTTCTGTGCATAATATTATTCTTAAATAACTTAATTCTGATTTTGGTGTTGGTTAGAAACAAGCCAGAGACACTGTTGGTGATACAGTCATCTTAAAGGTATGATCATGCCATATAAATGCAGGGAGATTCTTTATATTACTACCAAATCAAATAAATTGCATGCAGAAAAGCTTGTTTGGACATTCTGAAAATTATCCTTAGGTGACAAGAATATGCCCATCTTATCAGCCAATACAGTTTGGTCACTTAGGAACTGTGATTTAAGTTTTAGAGAGATCAGGGAATTGACGTTAGTTATTTTTTAAGGCATAACTGTAGTTCATCTATTTCTCCAAGACAGTAATTTTTTTTTCAGTACCCTTTTCCCCCAAAGGTTTTGATTGCAGCAAAAGTGTCTTTTCATCCTGTTTTCTCATAGCTCTTATGACTGAAGGAAATATGACAGACTAGCTTCCCTGTCATGATTTCTCTTGATGCTTTCAATATAACCTTTCCATCCAGTGTTTTGAAGTTGCCTTACAATCCAATAAAACTAACTCCTACTTACTGATTAGAGCTTAAATGACAAATGCTTAAAAGGTTTGAATGCTTGCTGTTCCTCTGGGACCCAATTAAGAGAATGTAAATTTCATTTTTCAGGCCCTGATTTCAAAATTATGATAAATAAAATCATTGCTGCCAATCCCAAACTGTTGGCCTATGAAATAGGAGCTATGTTTTGGGTAGTGTGATGTATGTGTATGCATTTCTGTATATACAACTATATGAATTGCTAAATTTGGAATCTTCATGTTCACAAATAATATTTTCAGGCTGAGCTGAAAAAGCACAGTAATTCTTGTGGGACTAACTTTGGGTTAAGCATTACAAAAATATTCTGTTGCATTTCTTTCTGCCATCTCACTCCAATTCCCACCATATACATAAAAACAAGTTTTGAAGTCATTGCTGTAATAAAGCCTAAATCAAATTGTACACTAATTGTTAAGAAATAAGAGGCCTTTTTTTAAAATTTCATTGTCCCAGGCAGGTAGCAATCCTCTTTTCCTTACAGCCTAAACTATCCAGGCACACACTCAAGATGCATTGCAGGAAAGTGCTGCTCTCTGACACTGTCTGCTTTGAGCTTCTTCTTACTGTGGCAGTCAATATGTGAACACATTAAAGAGTTCTCTTCTTTTGATATGTGAGCATTGCCTTGGGATATTCTGGTCGCATCATTTTCCCTCAGTAGATAATGATTTCCCATCTTCTGCCTTGTCCCAAGCTGGGATTTGTAGGGAAGGGAAAGGCTTGTCCTATTGCCTTTAAAACACAGTTTTCTGGGGCTTTTGATGTATCTTTCATCAAAAGGGAAATATGACAAACCTATTGAATATCATCTAAGATCGCTGTCCCGTCTTTCAAGGACCTCCAACGCACACAGCCTCTCTTCATGTGAAATGCATCTGCTGTTCTCAAGCTCATTTTCAGCACTCTTTTGTCACTTATTTTTCTGCAATCTTCCTATTCTATCATGAAATAATGCTTTATCATTTACAGAAGACTGTGAAAATGAGCACTCAAGTGTTACAATCTTCCAGATAGCCAAAATCTTATGGTAATTCAAGACATAATTCAAGGTAGTACTGGAGGGAGCAAGAAAGCAGCAGTTCACAGCAGAAGTTCCAAGTGACTCTTTCAACCTGAATCAATTCACTTCCACCAAGGGATATATGTGACAATTTGGTGCTATGACAAGATGTTGCCAGACCCTGCAAGCCCAAGCACACCTCACTAGAAGAGACATGCTTGAGTACTTCTCTAAAACTACCCCAAAGAAATTGCCATGGCCACATGCCTGAAATTGCAGGAGCTGTATGACGCTGTAAAGCATTTCTCTTTGTCAAGCTATTAACTCTTCAAAATGATGTTTAAATTGCATTCAGGAACAATTTCTCCTCTCTTACCCAGAGAGGATTTTGAAGAGGTGTCTGTTGGAGAGGCCTGCACTGACCCCCATGAAAGTCAAGCCCATTCTGCCTGGTACCACTTTTCATAGAAAAGAGAGAAAAGCACAAGCCTGTGGAGATGTTGGCTGAAATGCAGCCAAGAGTTTCCAGGGAATCTCCTGTAAAATACAATATCCCAGAGCAAGCACACGATTTCCCCCTGCCTAGTATTAGCCTGGATTCCCTTAGATAGGCTCTGCAGTGCAAATGGTAATAAATGTTCTTAGAAGCCTAAAAAGGGTACTGTAGGGATGAGAAAACTAGAACTGCCATACTGGATTCCCTAATTATTGCTACCTTCAATTATTTTACCTCTCACCTCTCAATTGTATTAGTCAACTAATTTATTGGGGAAAATGTTGGATGACTGTGAGGTCTAATCAGAACCCTTATTGTTTTGTTGTGACTCTGTTACTGTTTTTTATAAGACTGCAGAAGGACAAAAATTGTGAGGAACTATTGGTCTTGTTGCTCAAACATTTTCTTTTCTTCAGTCTGCATATTTTGCAACCATGGAGGGGAGAAGAAGTAAAGCCTGTATTTCTGATCTCTTTGTAGCAGTACGGTAACCGTACCTCATATGTTTTCCTGCTGAGAAAATATGCTGGTGTTCTTCATGGAAAGACCAAAGACTTATATGTCTTGACTTTGTGCTGTGCACATCAATTCCAGCTCATGGCTTCAATAGCTACATCAGTTAGAACCCTTTGAAAGTGTTCAGCTGGAGGCAGCAGATATTCCCAGGTTCAATCAGACAGGAGCCAATCACAGGCATTTTGGGTCTTCAAAGTCAGTGTGACTTCCTCAGTCTATGCTGTGCCATTAAACCAATTCATTTATGAATTTGATATAGATGATCCTGCCCAGCTCCACACGAGCTATGCTTTTAGTCCACTGAGAAATCAGGTGTCTCACATGAAATTAGAAGCTGACTTGTACATAGACACTGTCTATGGTGCAATGTCAGTGCTGCCACTTAACTCTGATCAAATTACGTCTTTTGAAAAGAGAACAGAAACAATTTATCTAGCAAAAATCAAGTTCTTCACAGAAGTCTCCATTGTCTGCATTCCCATTTTTATGTCAATGATTTGATAATCGGTCTTTTTGTTATAAAACACTTTCTCATGCAAAAATGTACAATCAATCATTTCTGTTTCCATTGCACACTGACATTTATTGGTACCTTTTATATGCAGTTTCCATGAATAGTGTTATAGCCAGATGAAGGGAAGAGCTGACTTGAACTTCTAGCTCACTAATTCTTCACAGATTAGCGCTGTCAGCACTGATGGATGAAGGGAGAGATCTATCAGAATGGATGTGAGGGGTTTCACTCATGCTTTGTAAATCATGCAGGAAATCCCAGTGTAAACTAAGCCTCTGCCTCTCACAAAAGTTAAAACATCACAAGCAGAGCAGTAACCCCCCAGTTAAATTGGCTTTTTGTTGCTGCTGATCAAATTTCATATAATCCTTCCCACTTGTTTTGTCTAGAGCTGCATTAGTGATGAAAGGCCTTCAGATTTATTAAAAGAATATAAAAGCAGAACAGAACAGTTTAAAACTGCCTAGAAACTCATGAGCAGGGAAAAGTACATAATGCCTTTCTGTGTGATCCTGTTGGTGATCACAATTCCCATGGAAATCATGTGGGTGCAGAGCTATGCAACAGTCTCTAGGAGTGATCCTGTTTTTTTCAACTGGACACCAACAAACCGAGCAATGGTATAAAGCACTTTGAAACATCTTTCCAAGAAAAAATTATCTCTTTTCTTCCTCACTAAAGTAAAAGCAAAGGCTTTATTTCATGTCTTTGATAATAGAGACAAAAACAGCAACTGGAGCACTCACTGGTGGTCTGTGGAGTAGGAATGTGTAATTTTTTAATTTATTTTAAATTTAAGTGTTCTCTTAACTCCCCTGGCTGCAGACCTGCTTCTTACAGGTTTTTCCCCTTGGTATTACTTTGGGGTGGGCCTCTTATCTTAGGCAGGGACAGAGAGGTCCAGCCTTTAAATCAAAGCTGACTAATGTATTTTTGAGACTCTCCTACAGCTTTATAACTTTTACCTGATATAGAATGTAGTTTCATCTTCTGAGAGTTTTTCTTGTTCTCACATCCCTGAGACCATAATGCAGTCACCTACAAAGAAGCATCTGGGTCAGGCTGAATTCCAGTAACAATTTTTCATTTAAAAATAGTATAGATATATTAAAAATATCCATTAATTCTCTTCATCTATTAGAGGAAATCACAAGGACTCTGATCTCTCATTCAATAGATCCTAACCACGGCCAGACACATCCCAATTTTGCTTTAAAGAAACTATCAAATGCTGACTGTTGATATTTATGACTTGTAGTTTCAGTAATTTCTAGTGAGATTGATAGAAAACGGCAAAGAATAGGTAACAGAAAGATCCTGGTTATTTAAGTCAGCCAGTGAAGGCTTGGAAGAAAGATAATTTCCTCTGTGAATAATATCTAAGTAAATAAGAGAACAAAGATCATTGAATAAGATTCCCCTTGGGAGGAAGAAAAGCTCTTTAAGCACAAAAACTGGCTCTGAATAAATTTAGACTGGAAAGAGTACGTTTCCTACCACTAGGTCAGTGGTGTTCTGGAACAAGCTTCCAGCTGGAGCTGAAGGAGTAAGTGATAAAAGTCATTCTCGGGACAGAGCAAGATCATTACTTTATGAAGGCATTATCTACTGCATGGCCAGTGCTGATTCAGTGTTGATACTAAGAAGGTCCTTCCAGTATCATGTTCTCAGGAGCAGTGCCCTGAGATGGGAGCTGTCTCTACCCAAAAGGACATTCTCATTTAGTACTTTTAGGTCAGAACACTAAATACAAAAGTACAAATGTTAAGTCTAAAACTCTCAGGTTCAAATAAGACAGGAGGTAGGCTGCACTTTCTCTTAATAAACCTAATTTTGTGACAGATAATTATTACTGCTTTTGATGGAATCCCTCTTTCTCTGAGGATGCATGATTGGAAAAAAAAATCCATATTAAAGGTCATTAGAGCTTTACTATTGTCCTAGAAGAAGTCTGAAAAGGAGACAATGGGAGAAGTAACATCTAAGTTCTCTCATTTTTAATAGTTGCCTCCCTTTACAACATTCCTGAATGACTTTTTCAGTATTTCTGGCTTAGGCTTCTCCTAATTGCCCCTCAAAAATTCAAGGACTTGTGGCTGCATTAATTTTTAAAATATAACTGGTCCTGTATTGTGTGCTTGCAGTTCACGCTGCAAAGAGGGAAAGGAGAAGGAAATTTCAGAGTGTCTTATGACTTTGTGCACTATTATGTCTTTCTTGATGATCCATTGATATGGTTTGCTCTGTGTTGAATGGTTTATTAAATGCCTTTCAGCCCATGTTGTATAGGTACATCACTCATTACAGACACTTCAGGTGCCATCAGCTCTGCAAAGGGTCTAAGTAATGAAGACCCTTCTTCTGGTGTGAATGCAGAGAAAGAGAAATCATCATTGAGTCCCTTTTTCCAGGAAGAGGTTGATTCTTGACCTGCTTGTTATCATGGTTACTGAGAGCCTTTAGACAGGAAGCTTATTACTTAGCTTTGTCTTGCAATATGGGTTTCCATGGCTGTGGTTAAACTGTGGGGCCAAAAGCTCTCTGGGCATAATGAGATCTGTCCCAATGTCACAGTCAGCCTCTCATTAAGAGAGTTAATCATAGAATAACAGAATAGTTAAGGCTGGAAAAGACCGCTAAGGTCATTGGTTCCAACCATTAACACAGCACCATCATATTCACCTTTAAACCAAATCCCAAGGTCACATTCAGATGCCTTTTGAACACTTTCAGAGATGCTGATTCCACCACTTCCCTGCGCAGCCTGTTCCAATGCCTGACTACACTTTAAGTGAAGAAATTTTTCCTAATAGCCAATCCAAACATCCCCATGTCAACCTTGAGGCCATCTTCTCTTGTCCTGTTGATAGAGCACATCTTAGTTTTTCGAACCTGTTTTTCCTTATGAAAGACAAAGAGATGGTTCATATCAAATTCCCCCTGGGTCAGGGCAGGCTGGGACCAAGATGTGCAGCCTCTACACACAGGCTGAAGGCTACAGAACAGTCAGGGTAGACCCAACAAGTATCACCATGGAGATTGCACTGTTGTTTCCATGGCATTTATTGGTATTTTCAATTCTTCATGAGTAGTGAATAGAAATGAAAAAGACAGGCATTCCACTTTACAAAAAAAGAAAGCATGCAGCACACTTTAAATTCATTATTTAAGAGTTTGCTTTTAAGTCTTTATATTAGCTGTAAAATAGCTTTTGTCAAGCAGTGAATATCTTCTAGTATGCATTTTTGCATCATGTTTTACTATCCTGTGTTTATACCTAATAATAAATATTAGCAGGAGTTTTGTTCAGGCTTCAATTAGATACTAAATAGATGAAACTGGACTTAAACTTAAGAAAAATCTGGTTTACTGTGAAGACTGATCCAACACTGGAGCACATTGCCCAGAGTGGAGCAGTCATCCCTGGAAATGTTCGGATCCTGACTGGATATAACTCTGGGTAACAGGCTCTAGATGACTCTTTCATCAGGGGATTGGAGTAGAAGATGTCCAGCAATGCCTTCCAGCCCCAGCAATTCTGTGATTGCGTGATACAAAAGCAGATAAGTAAAAAGACATACCGTGGCACACAAAGTAGCAGGATTTCTTTTTGCTGATGGGAGTGGGAATTGAACAAGATCATGGGTGGTTCGCAGCCTTGATGGGAAATCTAAGATGTGTTTTGTTATAAGTGTAGAGTTAATAAAACCACCCATTTTGTGAGATCTATTTTTATTTTCAATAACTAAGGGGCACTTCCCACCTTTTATAATGACTGCACACATTTTCCCTTATTGATATTCTCCATATTTTTATGTCACACCAATATATACCAATAAATAGCATTCTCTAAGAGAAACAATGGATTTTATCATTTACATAAAAGGGAGAGGATTTTGTTTCTTAGAGGAGAAGCAAGTGCAAAAGAAAGATATATACATAATATGTTGATTTTGCAAAATAATTAGAAGACTCAGAACACATATTTTTGGCAATGTATCAGTATTACAGTTTTACATTTTCTCATCCTCTTTCTTTCTCAATGGATTTTCAACTGCAGCAACGGCAAAAAGAAGCCAACCTTCTTGAATAAATAACTAATCAAAATTTAGTCTTAAAATATATATTCATTTTCTTGACTTTTTTCTGCCAAAAAGCTGAATTGTAGGACATCTGTTGTTATACTCTCTGCTACCTAAGAATGAAAACTCTTTTATTTTTTACTGGTCTCATCTTTGAAATGGTTCACAAAACATGTTTGATAAATAATGATAGCTTCTGAGGGAAAAAAATTTGATTTGGTTCATTGCAGGTTTTAAAATCACAGTGTGCTAGAATAAGGCTGAGATAATTGCTTTGTTAGAGCGGTTTCCTTCTCTTTGGAGCTCTCCTAGGGCATTTTAGCTGGTATTAAATTGTTTTCAGAATTCATGGCAAATTTCAAAGATATTTAAATCAAACCCAGATAATGGCTATTAACTCTGATTCACACCATTCAAACATTGTAATAACTAGTATTGAGTGGGTCTTGCTCAGGTGGAACATGGATTTGAGAGAATGTGAGCTCATACAGTTCCTATTGAAATTCCTGAATTTTTGATAGGCTGTTCAAGGTCAAAGAATGGGCAAAAAGTCGTGAATGAATTTTAAGTTATTAATATAAGAATTGCAACATTAAAACCCAACAGCAGTAAAATGTTTTCATATAGGCAGATTAATTTACAGCAATTCTTATGAGTACTGAGATGTTATGGACAATACAAGAAGGTTCTGCACACGCTCAAAGGCATCCAGAGAAGGGCAACGAGGCTGGTGAAGGGTCTGGAACACAAGTCCTGTAAGGATTGGCTGAGGGAAGTGGGCTTGCTGACCCTGGAGAAAAGGAGGCTCAGGGGTGACCTTATCACTCTTACAACTGCCTGAAAGGAGGCTGTAGGGGGGTCAGGCTCTTCTCCCACACAACCAGTGGCAGGACAAGAGGACATGAACTCAAGCTGCACCAGGGGAGGTTTACACTGGACATTAGAAAAAAAATTTTCACGGAAAAGGTGATTGGGCATTGGAATGGGCTGCCCAGGGAGATGGTAGAGTCACTGTCCCTGGAGGTGTTTAAGAAAAGACTGGATGTGGCACTGAGTGCCATGGTCAGTTAACAAGGTGGTGTTAGGTCGTAGGTCAGACTCAATGATCTCAAAGGTCTTTACCAACCTAGTTAATTCTGTGACTCTGTGATAGATATTATCATAGCTTGATATTTCTTCATATTGTTTCTAGATTTAAAAACATTTCCAAGCTCCTGTGCACGGGTACACCACCACACTGTACTGCATGCCATGCCACTTGACTCTGGCCCAGAATATAATGTACATTACCATAGCAACAGTAAATCAAAAAGCAGACACTTTGCATATGGCTTAGACTACGTTATGTTAGTTTTCTGTCAATATCTTAAATTTCTCTAGTTTTACACAGTGACAGATGTATTGTCTGCACTACATATTTCACACTGTAAGGGCAGAGTTGGGCCCTGTGATTTTCAGGTTCCAGTTAGGGTGTTTTCAAGACATCATGGCTACAATTCAGAAGTTTTGATAGACTAGGAAGATTTAGATAAACATCCCAATTATTTCCTGAACCATCTTAACGTTTCAAGTCTATGAAACCAGACTGGAAAGTTTTCAGGGTACAACGTGATTTGTAAATTTTGCCTAATTTCTGCCTTTTCTTACAAATTTTGCTCACATTTCTTAAGTCATTAAGTATCTTCTCAGAATCACTGGAATGGCAAAGGTATATGCAAGGAAGAATTTTTAGACACAGACTTGATATGCATTTGGAAATTCCAAGAACTGATGTTCAATTTTTTTTATTACTTGGCATTTTTAAAGTTTCTGGCAGACTCAGTTGTAGGCTGTGCAAGGCTTTTCTCCTCTAAATCACACAGTGATTAGAAAACAGTAGAGTGTAGTGTGATGGGGCAGCTAAAAAATTGGCTGAAGGATTGAAAGATATCACTGTATTCATCTACATCTTTTGACTAGAAGAAGCCAAAGAGGAATCTAGTTCAGGGCAAAAAAATTTGAGGGGCTCTTCTCCTTGTTTCCCATGAACGTAACTATCACTCTGAGAGTCCAGATTTAGTCATGCCCTCAGTTTCTTACTTTTGAAAACACATGCACAAGCAGCTTGCAGATTTGCTAAAACTCCAGATTTTGCATACATGCAAATATTCTCCCCTTAGAAAAGGCCAAATGCACTCTGTGTCAAAGGCTCCCTCTGATAGATCTGCACAGAACTGTAGCATTACTGTGTTGCCAAATCTATCGATCACAGTGAAAATTAACTAAAAACATGTCTGTTATAGAATTTCCCAAACAAAAAGACTACAATAAAACAATAACCTTACAAGTTGTCCCACAATTCAAAAGTTCAAAGAATTAAATAGTACTTTGAATGGCAATCAGAATAGGATACATGTAGAGATCTTGGAAGCTGGTCAATTTGCATTCTAATTATATCTACAGTGATAGAATTAACCACAGATATATATACTTGGGATTTTTTTGGTAAATAAATCAGGTGGTATAGTACCAGCTGAACCTTTGTTCACAAACATAAGTAAATTTCACATTCACTACATGAAACTTGAAGCCTCTTGTGAAAAATTTTGTGTGAAATGCAAATCACATCACCAAGGGTTTTTTTAGGAAATAATGAGGAACTTGCACAGTCTTTGCATTCAAAGACTGATCTATCTGACTGATTATGCATCAATGCATCTCTTCTAGGAGAAAAGCTTATTACCTCCTATTATAGCCATTATTAATGTAATATGAAAATAATAACAGGTTAGCTGTTACAGCCATTTTAAAAGCACCTGCTAGAAAGGCAGAATAACCTATGACATACATTTTAAGAAGCATCTTCAACTTGCTTGCGAGGTTCTCATAAAATGTTACCAAATACCTAAAACTAAATAATCAAAAGTAAAAATTCTAGTGCTCTGCACTACAAGCTCATCTCTCTGAGTGATTATCTAGTGATTTCAATCTCTGTTTCATCAACTGGAAGAGCAACACAGGGCTCCCTGAATACCAACTCCTTGCAAATTATCCTGTTGTATAGCAGGTGACAAGAGAAATAAAAACACAGTCCCCTTTGTCTCATCTTTAACATCCCAATCAGATCATTCTCTTTTATATATATATATGACTGCAGAATGCCAATAAGAGAATATTCTGATGTCAGCAAATGATTCCTTAATGGGGGTCTGATAAGCATTCTATCTGTATTCAATTTGTACGTAAATGGTGCCATTTTTCAAGTGCCAAACAGTGCACTCTACTTAATTGGGATGCGCTTAATCAGAAAAATCATTTAATGGTACATTGTTTGGGGATCTTGTTTAAGCCCAGTGATAATTAAAAGCAATGAGTGCTGATTAATGGTGGCAGCAATTCTGCATATCGGGACACTCTCTAATTATTTGGTCTTGGTGATGCCTTTTGTGTCTCGCTTTCCCAGTGAGTCACTCAGTTTGCTTCTCTAAGAACTGCTTTCAGTCTCTGCAGCAGAAGCAGAAGGATCAGTAACCAGCTCACTCCTGCCTGTTCCCAGTACTCAAGGGTTCTTTTACAAGTTATGTTTCCGATCTGTCGCTTAACACCGTAATAACGACTTTGAGTTTTGAAAAAAGCATTCTTGCTAAATGACACTTGCTTTTACCTCTTGCTGATTAGTGGTGGTTTAAAATGGAGAGGTTTGTTGGGAAAATAGATTATTTTCATAAGAAAAAATTGCATCTCCTGCAATAAAGAGGATACCGAAATTTGACATTTACAGCCTTAAATGCTGTGACTTAAAAACAGCCAACACTGAGACACTTACATCCAACCACTTAATAAAAGGTAGAACTCCCCCCTGCAAATCCTTCATCAGTTTTTGCGTAGGAGGGGTCTGCATGGCAAAGAACTGCAGAAACACAGGACAGCTGGGCTGAGCTTTCCTTTTTTCTGTGATATTCTAGCTGGTCACCAGTAATCACCATAGTATTTTCCAACATGGCTAAGCTGCCCCAGACAGCACTAAAGGCTACCTGAAAAGTTCACCATGTGCACACCAAAATACAGGTGTGGGACAGTGTTGTTCAACTTGTCATGGCATATTGTTTTCAGGATTTTACTGGAGACCCTTGTTTTCCCTCCGAAGAAAGAATTTACAAGGCATTTTTTACAAAACAGTTTTATCACAACACAGGCCTTGATTTCCTTCCACATTTCTAAAACAAAATTTTAAAAATTCACTTATTTAAAAATAGATTACTCTAGGTATTACTGCAACTTCAGGAATTACATGAGAAAGAAAACCCCTCTCCATGCTGTAAGTTGCTGTGAGTTTATTCTTCTTTTCATCTGAATAGTTCACTTCTGATATTCAGTACCCACTGTGCACTTACAGAATCCCAGAACACACAGAGAGAACAGTATCCATTCATCAATCAATTAATGAGAGATCCTATTAATAAGAGGGCTTGTATATGCAGAATATAAAAAACCCCACAAATTTTAATCATTATCTGGAAAGGCAAAAAAGGACATTTGGTTCATTTTATTAAGTGAAGATGCCAACAGTGAACAGATACATATGAACTGATCATTGAAGACACCTTACATAGCCAGTGGAGAGGAGGGACTGCAGTACCTTGTAAGAATAATTAAGAAGGTAATTGAAGACAATTCTTTTCTTTATAATTTATTGTGCTATTGCAATACTTTGCAGAGTGTGGAAATTCATCTGAGAAAAGAGGCTTTAGTGTAGCACATACAGACAGAAAGAGAAATCATATTTGCTGTGTTTCAATTACACTGATTGAAACACCGTGATAGAATTTGGGGTCCATGCTGAAGATGCCTGTTCATTTTATCAGCACCTATAATAGAAGTTTTCATACCACAGCAGCTACTGATCAGCACCTAAGTTGGTCGGACCTTGTAAAAGATACAAATACCAGCGTTGCCTCTAAGGTAAAACCCCAAGCGAATGTGAATGAAGTTAGAGAACATGCAAAAACATGTTATGCGACACGAGTGCCAAAACTAATGGTGACCCCACGCCACCAGAAAGTCTTGTTCCAGAGCTTAAATTCTGGGCTCCCATTCTGATTGGTCACAGTGCAGGGAAGTTATCTCATTCCCAGGCTTTTATTTGAATCTCTGTCCAAAATCAACCTTGATATGGTTCTGAGAATAGCTGCGTCCAGAAGGCACTCTACCAGGCACTATGGCAGAGACTGATCTGTGTTTGGCTACCTCAGTAATGTCTGGGTATGCAATGCAGGTTCGTGCCAAAACCTACTTGTCTGTTGGGTTGTGATGCATTCCTCACATTACCAGCTGAAAGAGTAATATTTATGTTGATGGCAAATAAAGATCATGAAGGAGATGCAGGGTTGAATGTTATGTAGTGAGGTGGATGACTGAGTCCAGCTCCAGAGAAGTGAGGACCCAAGCCTTCCTGCACATCTCAGTCTGGCGTTCAAAAGTAATGTCCCAGAAAATCTGCATTTAGTCCTGCATTGCAATCCTTTCTTCAGATATCTAATAAATCAACTGTAATGATCACAAGAGTATGGGCTTCAGTGAAAGTGCCAGAATTAATTTATAGGTTTTACAGATCTTATTTTTACCTACCCCTCTTCCCCTCCCAGAAGACAACTAACATGGACCTGCAGGCCCTATTTTAGTGATCCTTTAGACATGGTAGAAAAAGGTCATCAGGCTACAAGAGTTAACTCCTGAAAAAATTCAGGATGCAGATTCTTGAGAGAGAAAGAGAATGAAAATACATGTATTGATCAAAAAAAACTTTTAAAGAATGTACAAAGAATATTTTTCCTTGAGTTAAGGTGAGTAATAGGAAAAAAATAGTAGCGATTAAGGGTTTATTGATGTTGTTTTATTAATTTTAGGTGAAATATTTGCTTTAATAAAATGAATGGATTTTTTCCTTTGACTTCAAGGAAAGCAGGACTTATCCTTTCTGTTCTTCAGCAATAAACAAACTTTAAAAGGGTGAGAGTGATCTTACTTAAGCAATATTTATGTCTAAGCCAAATTCCATCAACTGTTAAGTTACAGGAATAAGCATTTCTAGGGTGAAATCAATATGATCGGTTTTAGATGTCTGTTTTTTAGATGACTATATTTAAAAAGGATTAATCACATCCCAGAATTTTTTTTTCCATTTCTTCCCACTTACAATAAAAATAATAAAAACTGCTAGCATCTACATGCAACCAGATGAATCCCACCCTAGTGTGCTTGTCTCAATATATGTCCTGTTTTCTTACTGCGAGCATACAGTAAAAGAAATTCTAATCAAACTAAACTTTATATTTTTTTTGTTTGGCAATACATATCTTTTGGTGCAATATTCTTATTTTATCTTACTAATCAAAAACAGAATGTGAAAATTTTTTCACGTGTTTTATTAATTCTGCATGCATAATTGTATTCAACAATTATATGGTAATATAATTAATACACTGTACATTCAATAACCAAATACAGTAACACAAAACTGTTTAAAATTGTGGGAATATCTGTAAACACTAAAATAGAAATACTAACATATTTACTGGTGTCAGGATGTGTATTTGTAGTTATTACATTTTCTATGCAATATATTGAATGCCTGGTTTATAAACCTAGTTAAATGTAATTTCTCCATGAATCATTTTATGTTGGAAAGGACTTTAAAGCTCTGCTAAATGTAAACTTGATAAAGACAGTATAGATGAATAAAGGCAGAAAGTTAATCTTTGCTTTACAATAAATATGGAGTCACAGCAGACTTGTGCTTGATTAGCTGAACCACACTCCTGTTTTCTACAGATTTGGTACAAAAATGTTCCATACCTACATGAAGGAAAGCAAACAAGAAAGGACTGACTTGTTGCTAGAAGAGGTGCATTTTCCTTACTGGGCTGTAAAACAGGTTTCTTAATCAATATATTGCAAATTACTGATACACCACTCGCAGTCCAATAGCATTGTATCTTTTGGCCTTCTCATATATACATAACGCTGACCTCTGTGCATTCCAAATTAATTTGTGCAGTTACCATCATTGATACTGTCTCCAAACAAAAATCAGTCAAGAATTCTGTTCTTGGTTTCACATGGGAGTTTCAATCAGATTCTTTACAGCAAAAATCCATTTTTGAAAAAAACATGTGGAATTACCCAGCAGCAGTTTCTTTCAGAGAATGTCCACCAGTTGTATTCTTTCTAGTAAAAGAACAGTTGTAGAAACCAAAGTAGAGAAAGTGCTTGCTCTTTAACATATTTACATTTGGAATTTCATCATTCTTCAAGTTATTCATTTATCTGAGTCCATTTCACATAGCTTCACTGCAAGATTTTTCATACAAAAAATACCAGTTTGGAAGGAATGATTTTAAGGTCTCCAGTATTTCATGTGACAAACTCTAAATGCAGTGTAAATTCAGATGATTGACAAAGAGAAGAGAAGAGGGAGTGAAGAGAAGCATTGCTGCTTTACAGTGCTGCCAAAGCCTCTCTCAAATACAAAGGCAAAAGTGTTTTTGAAAAAATCTTTAAAATTCTCTTGGAAGGCTCTTTGTTTCTGAAAGCTGTCAGGACTGCTCAAAAGATATTTCTGGAGCAACAACTAAAAAAAACTATTTTGGTTGAGCTCCAAAGTTGGAGCTTTGTAAAGTTTTAAAAAACAAGACCTGGAAATTTTCCACTTCAAGTACTATTCCATTTTAACCACAGTTTTTATACACAGCCTTATATGGATTGTAGCAGCAGAAAATTGCCCTGCCCTCAGTTTGGCCTCAATTGTCGGGGGGAAGAGAAGTTGTGGGAATGGTGGTTGTAGGAGGAGAAATGTGCAAGGCTGAGAGACCATGTCCATGTTGACTTTGGGGAGAGGGCCTTGAAGACTGGCCAGGTCTGCTGTGCACTGGGGCACCTGCAGTTGCAGAACATGGCAGAAGGGCTTCCTCAGGAGAAACAGCAGCTGCTGCATTATCTGTGGAGTGCTCATCACCTGGGGAGCTCAACACCTTCTGGAGAATCTTCCTTCAGAGCAAAACGGATGAAGGCTATGAATTTCTCAGGCATCTAGGCACACAGGAAAAAAACCAAAAGAATTTTATGTACTTCCCCCTTACGAATAAAAATTCCAATTTTTGATTGTTTGGGGCTTGCAAAACTGAATCCTACTACCTCATAAGTACTGGAAATAGAAGCATCCCTCCTAAGTTATCCTGAGTCTCTCCAATAGTAGCAGGACATCTGCCTGCCACACACGTGGAGGCACAGGAACACATGGAGCAGCACAGAGGCCTATTACTGCGTTATTAATTGATCTGCACTAGCATAGTTCTGGTGTGAGCAGAAAAAATTCCTCACCAATCCAATGAAAGGGGTAGTCAGAGTCCCATTAATAAACAGTGTGTGAGATGACAAAAGTTTACACTGTGGCTGAAGGGTGCAATGGCGCATCAAAGCTCTATTTGCTACGCTAAAAATAGCAGGGAGGAGTTGATTAATTTTATATTAAGGCATTGTGGGGTTACCAGCTGAGTATAACTCCCTGAGGATCAAATACTATTTGGGTCATTTTTTTATATATGGAATTAACCATTCTTTTAATTGTTACCCCTGAAAAGAGCAGTGAAAAGCTCCCATAATCAGAGTTCAGTTGTGTAAGTGACACTTTGACTACCAAAATAGATCGTTCACCATAGGGCTTGCAACAGGGGGTGAAAAAAAGAAATAAAATTATATAGAGCAAGAAGGTGGGGATTTTCATCTGCAGGCATAATTTGTCTCCCAGCACAGGTGAAATGCAAAAGTCCAACTTTGTGTTAACGAGATGTTGATCTATAACAGTCTCGTAGAGGGGCAAAAACTCGCAGTCTAATTATTGCCAAAACAGCCATCTCCCCTAAAGCAAGTGAGGCCCCCTCCATCATCTGAAGCAATCAATCTGTATAACAAGAGGTAGATGTAGCTGCCTTCCTCAGCTCAGCCATACCCAGGGTGTTCTCTCCTCTCATCTATAAGGATAATGATATCATGAATCTGCATCTCCAAAGCAGTCAAGCAAGTGATAAGGCATTTGGCTACTCTCCTCAGAGAAAATGGCCTTAAGACAGCCCTGGATGCATCCAGCAGAGCCTGCTCATCCCTGTTGAGCAGCAGAGGTGAGCAGCTAAGATCGAACACCATGAAAATTTTCTTGACTGAAAGGTTTATACAATGATGCAGAATAGGAAGCTCATGAAAGGCTGAATGAATATTTCACTTGCTTGGCTTCAGAGACAGAGAATGTGTTAGTGTGGCAATTTGCCTGTTCTCATATCTAAACTCTTCCATAGAAATTTACTCTTTTTGAGCCCACTGTAATTTATGGCACTCAGCAGAGCTCAAATCTCCCTGGAAACACACTGGGTTTTCCTGGCTCATAGCCAAGAATATGTGTGCACAGAGGGACAAATTATTAGAAGATATTGGGAAAAATCCCTCACAATTACCTGTGTCTGTTTGGAAACTTGACAGATACCCCACCTCTGGTAGCTAAATATAAAAGTCAGAGTTCAGGGGCAGAGATAAGCAGCAGGAGAGGGAAAATTAGCACAAAATAAGTGAAGGGAATTCCTGTTATTTTTCAAAAACATTTTAGATTGCCCCCATGAGATTTACCAAAAGGCTTTTCTTAGGCCCTGCAGCCAGTGCTCTACACATCATACCCCTGGAAAAAGTGGAAATTGTCTGAGGTCCCTGAAAAAGCCCAAGCCCCATTTCTCAACTTGATGAGGCCAGTGAAATCCAAGTAGTCACCTTTTTTTGCATTTTAAACCATGACACATTTTTTGCAGTTTATTGGCCCGTACAGGGCAGAAGATCATATTGTTCAGCTCTGCACCACAGTCATCTCAGTACAGCTGATGCCCGTGTCAAGAAAATGCTTATTTTTCACTCCTCCCATTTACCTGTCAAGAAGCAACAGAAAAAAAAAAAAAAATCTTGGCAGAGTATGGAGCACCCAGGCCCAGAAAGGCAGAGTCGTGCCCTGGCTTAGCCTGTGAACATAACTCAGGCCCATGGAGAGGTAATCATGTTTTGGGAGCTCAGCAGACTGTGCATAATTATACTCTGAGGAGGATTACTGCCTTGTATGAATAATACCATGATGCAATGGCAAACGCAGAGTGTACGCCTCAAACCTGCAATCCAGGCTGGATGACAGACCCCTCCCGGACCACCCTGCCTGCTGCACAGATTAGCTCTCCACTCAGGAAGAATGCTCTGCATGAATCAGTTTTCCATACAGATCTCACTTGTCCAGAGATAGGTAATAATTTTTTACTTTTGTAGTTTTGTAGTTTTACTCCATTTAGGAGATAGCAAAGTGAAAACTTGCTAGTCAAAGAAACAAGATTTTGAATGTGAAAGGGCCTGCAGCTTAATCTGGACTCAGTCACTCCGTCCAGTTTCTCCCTTCCCAGCTCCTCCTCAGCCAAGAGACCTACACAATGGTTCTGGGATCCAAAACAGCTTTCTGCTAAACCTGACGCACCAAACAAGCAGCTTAGCATTACACAACCTGTGCATATGGGCAACAGCACACAAAGCCAAGCCCCTGGGCATGGACAGTAATGTATGAGACTATTCAGGGCTTCCCTAGCTCTTCCTGTTCCCTCCCCTCTCCTCAGGTAAATTCAGGAAAGCCTCTCACGCCAGCTGCCCACCTGACATGGAGCACATGGAAACCTAAGGAGATTTTTCTGTGTGCTGTGGAAATGGGCTGTTGGTAGAGGTGATCCCTTTGACTTGATTAAATAGAGAGGCAAGACAGTTAAAGGGCTTGTTTGCCCGGTTTGGCTGCTGGCTTGCTTTGTACTCCAACCCCTCTGTTGTAGCCAGGTTTCTCAGTTGTTGAGGTTTCCAACACCTAGTTACCTGTCCCACTTTCTCTGCTTCTTAGTCAGCTTTTGAAAACTTCAAGCTTATAGCATAGAGAGGTACTGACTAGTGGCTCTGACTTCCATGCCACAATAGAGGGCAGGCAGCTGCGGGGAGATGGCCCCAGCTGTCATCCCAGCCTCAGCTATCCTGGTGACTCACTGTCTGTTGGTGCCCACAAAAGTATTTTTAATATTGTAAAAAACTACCCATTGCTCTAAAAGTCTTTGGGGGAGGGGAGGGAAAACGAGGGAAAGGGGAGGGGGGAGGGGAGGGGAGGGGAGGAGAGGAGAGGGGAGGAGAGAAATCCTTCTGACATAGGAATATGAAATGCCACCTAGGACAGATAGAGCTTTCCTGTCTGACGTGCAGGAGTAATGAGGCACAGGGAGGAAATAACCCTCTCCACTGATGGGGCTGGATGTACAAAATAAACACGGTTTCTAATCATCCTTACTAAAGCCAAATGAATCTATAGAAATTCATTTAAGAGCATCTATTTAAATATACTGACATTATTTATGTGTACAGAGCCCTTAAAAACTGACTTTGGCTAAATATATCTGATGCTGTCTGCTTGACCGCCCGGTGATCAGCAGGCGACAAGACATGCGTGGCCAGTCAAATAAATGGTAGGTGGTTCAGCTATACACAAGAACCCAGGCTGCACACCACCAGCGGGACCACTTGCGCCTCTTAAGACTCACAGATGTTAAGTTCGCTCTCGACCCCATTTGGACTGGCTGCAGATGTTGGCAAAGTGGCGAGAGAGGGGCTCTGATGTAGCAGCAGCTCACATCTTTATTCCCTACCCCGAGGGACACGAGAACTCCAAAGAAAGCAGGACAGAAGGCTACAAAATAGCGAGCAGTGACAGCTGCTCAGGGTTTTTAAGGGAAGCAAAAGGGGGAGGATCTAACAGGGAAGGTCCAATAGGGAAAGATTACATGACTGCAAATGCCCAATGAAAAGAAACAGGGGGAGGAGTTCATTCAAACAAACCAATGGGGACATAGAGAACACAGAACTTTCCATAATTTAATGCATATTAAAATAACCTTATACATATGGAGATAGCTAGGCGGGGGAAAAGGATGTAACTGAGACTTTGACGGACAACTCAAAGGGCAAGAACTGTGGGGAATTCCCCAGCCTCGCCTTCTCTCTCCCCCTCAGGCTCACTGTCCTGAGGGGGAAAGTCTGCCCAATTGATCTCCTTGATTTTCATAGAAAAAGCAGATTGGATCACCGCCACAATACATCAGGTAGACTTGAGTTTCAAAGGAGAAAAAAAAAGCAAATATATACTCCAAACATTCCTTTTAATTTGGGTCTGAGTGTCCAGCTCTAGGGCACTCTTGAAAACTCTCACTTCAGTGCAGCCAGCCGTGGCCAGCTGCCAGATCAGCTGCTCCAGACCTTGGGCAGCAACCTTCAAGGAACACCTCTGCCACAGCTGTTAGGATAAAATACTGGCTTAATTTGCAATAAGCATGCTTTCAGGAAAAGTTGTCATCAAGCTTTCAACTCAAAAGGTAGAAACTGCAGCCCTTTGACAGATAAGGTGGGTAATTAAAGGTGACAGGGGCATAAAGTATAAGGGTGGGTGCTAAGTGCCCGAAAATAAATAGAAATCTAAATGGCAAAGTGTGGGTAACATGTAAGTTTTAATGAATGCTGTGTTGAGTAAAGCATCTAGATGGATGAAGAAAAAATATTCTTTGCCTGGCCAGTGTGTACCTCAAGCCTAATAGCAGTGAGACACCATTGGCAAAACAAAAAACAACCAATCAACCAAAATATATGTTGTCAGTTATTCAGGTTTCTAATTATAAACATGGCAAAAGTCTAATGTTACAGAGAGTAGTTTTGCTTTTAAGAAAAAAAAGAAAAAAGGAATCATTAGAGTTCTTGGCATGTCTCAGCAAAATGGTTAAACCAATAGGTATAATACCAAATGTACACTGCATTCTGGATATTTATTGCAACCACAAGGATTTCAGGACACAGTGTTTCCCTGTTGTTTAGGCACTGCTTGGGAAGCACAGATTTAGACCACTTGTGTCTATAAACATTTTAAAATGCAATAGTTTGCATATGCTATGATGATAGACTGAAGCAACTGCTGGACAAGTATTGGAAAGTGTTATTTACACTGAATAATTCTACACTGTCAAAATATTCAGAATGAAGTCATTGCTGAAAGTGAGAAGCAAGCAGAAATTGTAAGTGCCGGATGCACACTCTTTGCTGTCAGCCGTTAATGGACAAATAAGCCCCTGTGATGACTAAAGTTGATTTAAACGTAATGATATGTTATATGGTGATCTGTGATAAATTCTCTGATGCTTTTAAATTAATAAGTTAATTAATAAGTTAATAAATTAAAAGAAGTAAGATAAACTCCAATTCCTTAAAAAATAATTGAAAAAAATTTAAAAAGTTAAAAATTAAAAGTTTGCCCGTATTATCCTGTCTTGGGTATGTGACTGAAAAAAAAACCCAAAAATGAATCTATACAAATATTTATTGTAACTGGCGACTTTATAAGTAATGTGACAGCCCTACAGTATTCAAAAAGAAGATAAATGTTAAAAATTAGTGAGGAAATGGCTTATCACTTCATACTGTACTGGTAATAGAAGTATTGATCCATATTATAGTATCAATCAGTACCTCACAGCAGGGGTTGAGTGAATTTCCTTTAAATATGAGGTATGTCTCCTGTCATTTAGTTCAGATAAATCATATAGAGGAATGTTGCCAGAATTATTTTCAAATAAACAATATTAAATAGAAAACTATTAATGTAGAGAATGTCGCTGAGCCATGGCTTTCTTCAACACTGGAAAGTATCTTGGAGAAAAAAGAAGATATCCCCTCAAACAGCTTGGAAATAAAGGCTAGATCCTGGAAGTTACTGTTGACTCATCATGTTTCAGTGGGTTTCAGAGATAATTAGTGCCTCTGAGGCTTAGGCCCAAACGTGTGGTTGGTCCCTTAGCTTATGTTCAGGAATCAGAGCAGGAGCTTTCCAGGAGTGCTTGCTTGGTACTTGACATCAACTTTTCCTTTTAACATGCAGTCTGTGCACTTGCATTTTATCTGCAATAAGCCTTAAAACCCACTCAAAGCAGAAGCTCTAGAGCAAAGGGAGAGTTAAGAGGGAAGAAGCAATTAGATTAAGAGGAAAATCTTTTGTTAGTTACGCAAGAAAAAATTCACTGGCCTACACTCTCAGCCAGCATAAATCATTGTTGTTCCAGTGGTGACAAGGGAGCTGTCAAATTAAAGCTGTTCACAGTCCTACCCTTTCTTTTTGTAGCATCTTTTCTCCCTCAGAAGAATGATACTGCGCCTGAGCGAGCTGCAGGGGTAATGCTTGTGTTTTACTCTTACAATACACCTACTTTATGCTACCTCCCAGTCAAATCCTCCATATAAAGTCAGTTTCTTTGGCCCAGAAATATCACCATAATGTAAAGGGAAAATGTGGCAGTTCAACCGAGATTGAAATATCTGTATTCCTGCCCTTCTGCTCTCTCCTGGCACTTCGGGTAGCAAATGGCCAGAGAGGGAGGCCAGTGCTTCGATGGGACATATGCTACAGCCATCACCAGCCTGTGCTTCCATGAGCATAAGGCTGCCAGCCAGCAAAACAAAGTCAAAGCAGCTCTGTTTGCCACAGGATCCTTCCTTGCAAAGGTGCTCCTCATGCCTGAAGGATTTCTGAAGGACAACTTCATGCCCATTCCCCCAACACATCCTCTAGTGAAAGTGTGAGGATTTCAATCAAGAGAGTCATATGCAGCTACAAATAGAGTTTTACCAATTAACATTATAGTTCTGGGTTTAAATAGCTTCTGTTGTTTACAGATGGGCTGTCAAGACTGTCTCTGGTGTATGACTATTTTTAATAGAGGCATAATCAATTAAATTGACTACATGTGTTCAAAACTGCCATGAGAAACCTATTGTACAAATATAGAACATTAGAAAAGTCCCTTTACAGGAGTTACTCATAGAGAACCAACATAAATTACTGAGTACCGTGTGCCATGAGGACATTATTCATTCACGACATCATGGCTTTGCCTTTGATGAACCCCACACTGTACAAAGGGAGCCACTGAAATGTTACATGTGGCAGCACAGTAGGGACTGGTGCCGACAGTGAAAATACAGTAACCACTAAAAAGTATCTCATCTGCAACTGCAGATGTCACACACAGCCTTGGTGGGATTGGCAGAAACTCTAAGAGAAAAAAAATACTTTGGCTTTACTAACTCATCTGTGGGACCCATGTGTTTTGCAATAACTAATTTTCAGTCAGTCAGAAGTCCCTGTCAAGTACAATTGCTGAGGCAGCCAAGACAGAGACAAAGCAGCAATTCTGGGATTTGCATCTCAGAGTAACCTGGGGCAACTGGAATATGCTTTGTTCCTAATGCCCAGCTATTAGAGAAGCTATCAGGTGGTATTAGAGACCTTTCATTCTCCACTGTGACCAGACATTTTAGGTCTTGGTTTAGATTCTGTTGGCCTTTTTTCTCCGAATGAGTGGATGGATTAGAATGATTAAGTAAAAGAAACCATAAATATGAATGCATTAGGGAGAGATTACAGTAATGTACATTGTAATACATCAATTTAAACCTTGATTAGACAAAACTTATGTGTTGTCTCACTGTGGGGCAGGAATTTACTATGAAACTGATGGAAATGCCCATTTTATAATATTCCCTTCTAAAAGAGTGATAGATGTATGGTGGAAGGTTGGAGATACAGGAGTAGCTCACATGAAGACTTTGTCCTGACAGGTCACCAGGACTCTTTTTTCATTGCAGTCCTGAGAGATGGAAAATGCTCCTTGGTCCCAGAGCATATTGATAGCTACAGTCAAGCCTGTTTTCCACTGCTGCAGAGACCCTCCAGTCTATACACAAGACCCTCTCACTCAGCACCAAGCCCACTGCTCTACAATCAGGGACACTAGAGTTTTCCATGTGCCTGACTCTCCCTTGCTCTTCCTGAAGAGCAAGGGATTTAGAATGGACACATCATTTGTCACAAATTGCTGCTGTGGAGGTACCTAGCAGATACTTCCTCTGCAGACTGGAGGCTGCTGAAAGCACACACTATGATTTTTGTCAGTACACTGTCATTGAAAACCTGCGAGGCAATCTGTGTGAACACTCTGTCTGTATCTGAATTATGAGTAGCTCATAGGGAATGTGCTAAATCCGACCCCTTTTTATTTCATATTTAAGTGTCTACCCATGGCTTGATGCGTTCTGACCCTTGGCTGGTCAAGCAGGCCTCTTTGGACCACTTTGCCTGCACCAAACCTTATTAATACGTAGCTCTTTTCTCTTTATTAGTCTACAAGATTCACTTAGAATATGATGGTTCTGGACTAACTTCTGTCATTAATCTTAATCACTGAAATATCTGAGAGACATACAAACACATCTTACGAAGATAATGGAAGTGGACCCACCTCAAAAGCTAAGCAAATCTTCAGGGGAAGTGTGAAATCTCAAGTGTCACAAATTTCCACTCAGATGTGGCTGCAAACCTTCTCTCCAAGGTTCAGCATTCTCCAGAGTATCACACAGGTCATGCACCTGCTCTACTATCCAATAGGCTGCACCGCAAGGGTTGTGAGTGAGTGAATATTTAAAGATTAGTCACCAGGGAGGTCCCAGACACTATGCTTGGTAAAGCAGAACAAAAATGGATCTTGCATCATGTGCTAAAAATGGCTACAACTTTACGTTCAGAAAATCAAGCTAAGGGAAAAGTTTAATAAAGTATATTGATTCTGTCATTTTTATGCGCCTGCCAGTAATTACTACCTCTGTTTTATTTGGATACAGACCAAGACAGCTATCTTTCATCCAGAATATAAGGGTAATGGAATGGAAACTAGGAAAGCTCCCCTAATTTGGGCTAGAGAAATTTTTATGTGTTCCTGTGTACCTTATGTAGGGAGATATAAAATGCAAGAATAATTGTTTAATTGTAAGAGAGGAGTCCAGACTTAATTCCAGACAGGATAACTAAATCTCGCAAACACATGTGAATGCAGAAAAGAGATTATATCAGTTATGCATATGAGTAATTTAATATGGAACAAAATATGTGAGCAAGCAATTGTGGGGAAGATGAAAAGTCACATTGCATAAAAGTGCCCAGCATTGCTTTGTGAATAAGCAATGCTGTGTGTCATTCAACTGTCGGAAAGAATCAGGAATGTCACTGTGGCAAATTCTTCATATGGCATTACAGAAGGTTCTGCTGTGCTTGAGATTAATTCAGCTGGCTTCCAGTGAGCATTAGCAATGCAGCAGTAAGAGCTTTGCGGGGAAGAGCCATTCAGAAATTTACATTTAATATGAAATAACTATTCCAGTGCAGAATCCTGGACATGAATAATACCAAACCTTTGTCAGCAAGCCTGGATTTGATGGCAAACAATTAACATGCACAGAATTCGTACATGCAAAATTCTGTGTTGCTTTTCGGCTTTAACAATCACTATTCAGTGGTAGGAGAAAAATAAATCAGAGAAGTCACACAGCTCAACAGTATGAGAGAAGCAAATGCATTTTCTTCCTGAGACTGTGAAATGCATACAAGTGGGGGCACATAATGAAATATGCTAAATTTTTCTCCTGAAATCTTTCCTTTATATCATGTAAAGAACGAAAACCAAAAGAATTACTACAATACTAAACCAGAGAATATTATTAGAATTAATCCCAAATTGTCAAATGTAGAAGAATCTCAGTTGCATTCAACTGTTAACAAAACAGGGAGGGGAATTGTTTGGGGCATTTTATTTTTTTTTCCAACCATTTCTACTCTCAGCGTTTTCAACCATGAATTAAAATGGAAGCTCACAGAAATCCTTTAAAAATATTATTAATAAAATTCAATTTCTTTGGGGATGAAGGAATCGGAAATTGAGTGAGACACATATGCTAACAGAGCAAACCTTGACCCAGGAGAATTGAATAACTGTATAAGTATTCTGGGAAGCAAGATATTGGAAACATCAGCTGTCAACATTAAGGCATGACTTTTGGCATCAGAGTACATCATTATCCTTTGCCTCTGAGACAGTCCAGAAAAGTTGTTATAATGATAATGCATTAAAATAAACTGACAAAGCTATGTAAAACAGTGGAAAATAGTTTGCAGTGAGTGCACTCACTTAAAGTTTTTCAGCTCAGTCTGTCCTTGGCAAGGATAAAGGTCAAGGGGCAGTTTAAACACTTCCACTTACTGGGAGTGTTTTCTGCCATATATAGTCTCACTTCTTATCAAATTTGTATAGAGGTAGCAGATTTCAGCTGAGGTGATATTCTTTGTCTGGAGCAATTGTCACTGCAACTATTCCGGAAAGCAAGTCAGTCAATTTATGTATATATTTAATGCCTTTATTCACTTGTGAATGTCAGTCATGACCAATTCTTTCACTGATGAGACTAATCTAAGATACAGTCACTAATGAAGATGATCTTGCTGATCTGTGCTGTCTGGTTATTACAGCTCAAAATGCAGTTTTAGTTTTAGAGTTTGTGTTGAGGGTAAATCACACAACAGAACAGCAGCTTTTGAATTACAGTTTTACAAGAGGTTTTTATCTAACATTTGTTTAAATAGGCATAATAATCAAAGTAATGGATTCACCAGTACAGTCAGGCAACTTGTTCAGTCTACAAAAATAGAAACTGGGGGGAGGGGGTGTTTAATTAGAGTGTGTTTCCTTAAACTCTCCAAGGCAGAATGAGACATTTCCTTAATAACCACCTATATTTTTCATTAAACTTTTCCTAGTGTGTTATGGGGCTATATGAGACCTGTGTCCACTCAGAAAATCCTGTCTCACCTAAAACTAATTTCATTGTAAACTCTCTGAAAAGTACCCATCTTACTGAACACAATATTATTGGCGAAATACAGAGGGGTGCTTGAAATAAATCCATTCTAGCAGCTATGGTTTTGTCTACTAATGAAGAGGATTATGACCATATGGTGCATCCAGATTGTATGTGGAAACAATATTAATTCCAGAAAATCGATGTTATGGTCCTGATCCCAAAAACTGTAAGAAAAAATAATATATACTTGCATAAATTTACAGTAGCTGTAGGGAGTGGTTTCCCAATTGATGAGTGACAGATAAAATGTTCTTATTTCAGTATGGGGAACATGCACAGTCCTCTTGTCAATCACATGGGAAATCAGGGTGTTTCTGGCCACTTGCTAATTCTCAATCACAAACCAAGCAGAATTATGCCTGGTTTCAATATTTTGCATGAGCCATCAAAACTGCTAACTTTTAAAAGTCTCTCTGCTAATTGTTACAGAGACAAACTTTACTTAGTATATACTGAGATGAATTGTGTGTTGGTAAGAAATTATCCCCTTTTAGAGTGGCAGCAGGTGGGCAAGGCCCTTACTCTATTGATGCTGTGAAGATGGACACTACTTGGTGGACACATGAGCAGGGATTGTCCATTTCCTTGGCAGAGATACTGTACATACTGAAGGAGAAAAGACATAGAACTAAGCTTTGTGAAACTTTTGTACACACAGAAGCACCTCAAATGTGCCTTTTGACCATCATGGATGGGCTTTATCCATCTGTCATAAAGAAAGAAATTGTAACAGTCATGCAACTGCTTGGCTGTACACCTGAGGTGTTGGTATCATGCAGATAATTCTGCTGAATACTGAGTGGATTCATTAGCATCAGAATGGACCCTATGTCCCTAAATGGGAGAGTATTTCCTGGCAATGCTGCTAACAACATTATTCTAAGTTGGTACATTCATGTCTGCAGGCTAACTTAATGGGGCCAGACACAGAGACAAAAGCTAGCTAATGTTAGAATTAATTTCCCACTATTTTCCTCCTCATGTTGCCAGACAGAAAGCGTAGAAATTGAGTGGAAAGGGAGAGTTTGAAGGGACCATCTGCCTCAGAGTCTTGGCCTCCAAAATTGCTTTACAGAAAATATTTAATGCAAAACGGAATGCCTGAAGTTTGTTCCATATTCTCTTACTCATAGCAATTTATTTTAATTTTCTTTTCAAGTCCCACCTCAGTTTCATTTACATTTCTGTACATTTTAACTACAAAAATACAATTTTCTTGCTAATCCATTCCTTTTCTGTATTTTTCCAGGGAAATTGTATTTCTTCTTTACTATTTTGTCCTTCTTAGTAAAAACTCAGTATTGCACTGCAGACCTAAAACAATTCTACCCCTACCCAATGAAAACTCTGAGTTTAATTCCCATCAACTTTGTAAACTAACTTTCTCTATTTCTTTATATTTACATGTAGAAAGTCACACAGTGTTTTCTCCTAATTTTTCTATCTTTCAGTTTAAAAAAGTCAAAATCTGTTACATCTGCTCAATCCAGGATTATTTTGTATGAGTATTTATTCTATGTTTTTTACTGCTCATGTAATCCAAATCTAAAAGAGCATTATTGCTTCACTGACTATTTGTCAAAATGTTTGCTAAATATAATATCCCAGATGTCTGGGTCTCACCATGTTTGGTATTTTATGTTGTTTGGGGTTTTTTGGTGGGGTTTTTTGTCTCTCCAGCATGTATTTGAGAAGCTGACATTTCCTCTCTCTCTCTCTCCCTTTCTCTCTCTCTCTCCACCATTTCTTTGTATGTATTTCCCTCATTATTAGCTAGATCCATATCCAGTCCTGAAAAGTCTGTAATACTGTTTTTATCATCCTTCTTAGGGGTAATCTTTTTAAGAAAAGATTTCATTTTATTCTTGCTGCCACAGTGCAATCCATTCCATCAGCTACTTAACGGGTGCGCAGCAAAACCACCTCCCTCATTTCTTTTTTCTGAATTTATGAATGCTTTCGCTCCAGTTAACCCTACCTTTCATTCATTTTCTTGCTTTTCCTGCACTGTCTGGTTTCATAAACTTTCCAAGAATTTCAGTCTCCTCACAAGCATAAAACAGACGTTTCACTGGTTTCCACCAACTCAGAACTGCATTCCCAGATCAAATACGCACATTCTGGTGTATTCCTTAACTTGCAGCTGAAGCTTTGATATAAAGATATATGACCACAACATACAGAGTTTCAAGTGGTTGTGGTGTTTTGCAGGGAGTAGAGGTTATCTGAGACTCTCAGCTTTCTCTGGCAATTACTTACCCTTTTGCAAAAATAATGTCAAACTTCATGAAAAGGTAATGTACTGGTGTATGTTTGAACATATTATAATCATCAAGAAGTATCTTATTGTTTTTCAAACTCTTTAATCTTTTTAATCTGTTTTTCTGGACAGGAATAATCCCCATTTTTTCATTCTTGGACTAAGTTTCCCCATCAGATTAAACAGTTGGTTGTCTATGGCAAGAACCTGGCTGCCTACTCTGATGTGAAGGGCAACCAGTGGCCTTTTTCTCCTTAATATCAGCTTCCTCTTCAGTCCTGAGTCCACCTCATGTGCTCTTGCTCCCCATCAGACAGCACTGGTTTGGTTCTCTTTCATAACATGCCTACTAACTCCTCTCAGTAATGAAGATCTAGTGATGCTCTGGTGCTAAAAACAGACACATCTATTTCTCTTTGGTATTATTTCTTTTGCTCATTTTTCTTCTAGCAGTGCATCCTGCCTTTGACTATCTCTGCTCTCTGGAGCATTCTCCTGTTGCTGCTGGACACTATCTCTGAAGGATTTTTTTATCTCACTGTCTGCTCACTGTAGACGTTCTTTGCTTCATCTCTGTTGAAGGCAGAGACCCTGCAGAGAGACCCAGAAAAAGGAGAGAGATAGACAATCACCAGTTGTGTGAATTTTAACAAGGGCAAGTGCCAGATTCTGCACCAGGGGAGGGCAACTCTGGATGTAGAGTGGGGAACAAGAGGCTGGAGAGCAGTGCCATGGAAAGGAACCTGTGGGTCCTGATCAATGGCAAGGTGAACATCAGTCAGCAGTGCCCTAGAAGCCAGGAGGGCCAACCCTGTCCTGGGGGCATCAGGCACAGCATCACCAGGCGGGCAAGAGAGGGGATTGTCCTGCACTGCTCTGCTCTGGGGTGGCCTGACCTCGAGTGCTGGGGGCAGTTTGGGGTGCTGCAATATAAAAAAAGATATTAGAGAGTGTCCAAAGGAGACCAACGAGAATGGTGAAGGTCCTTGAGGAGAAGCCATACACAGAGCAGCTAAGGTCACTTGGTCTGTTCAGCCCGGAGGAGACTGAGGGGAGACCTCCACAGGTTCCTTGAAATCTCTCCAGAAGCTCTGTCAGGAAACATCTTGTATAAAGAACCAGCTCTAAAATGATGCTAATCTTACAGATCTAACATCCAGCTACCTCCATGGCATATGCCATATTTGATATTTCCTTTGCTAGTGCTGTAGCAGCCCTCTCCATCCACCTTTCCTAATATAGTTAAAACCCCGAATCCCATCTCTCTCGCTGACTCTCCTAACTCATAAACAAACTCATAGTTTTTGCCCAGTTGACAGATTACTCTGCATGGAGTTTTTTTTAAGCCTTGTATTGAGTCATCTTGCCCTTAAATTGTCTGAGCTATTATGAGCTTTCTATTCCTTTAGTTTCTGAAAGCTCAAAAAAAAGATAAAAAATAAAAAAATCACTCACTTTCCCATGATCATCACCAAAATGTTCTAAAAAAGAGAAACTCCTTTTAAATCAAATGGCAAATTAAACTGCCACTAAATAAAATCTACCCAAACCACAAGATTAGAGGCTCTGCAATGTCTGATAAAATTTGTGGCAACTAGCCATGATTTTTTAGAATTAGCAAAACAACTCAGTATTCCAGGCTGAAGAGAAAGCACAGAGCAGATTAGCCATTCTTGCAATATGGCACCATAACAAAAACTTGCATATGACCTGAACTCAATGCAGAAGTTTTACCTTATGGAACAAAGGCAAATATTTTTATCTTCTGATTGTGTCAGTACAGCGTTGTGTGTGGTTCTGAAAATGTCATTACTTTATAGGAGAAAAACCTTTTTATTGAAGAGCAGAAGAAAATTATCCAAAATTAGAAGATTTCATACACATGAAACATCTTAAAATACTTAAATATGTACTTCTTTACACAATGATGATGACCCATAAAGTTCTGCAACAGCAGGTGATGAGTAAGAAATCCTGGTATAAACTGAAGAGCATATCCATTTCACTCTGATAGTAGATACATGTTATGGGAAGACTAATGCCAAATATAAAAAATAGTAGAGTCATTGATTTAGAGTTTTCGTCAGTCTAGTCATCAGATTTAGAGTACTTCATCAGTCTAACAGTAGGAAAATTGTTCCCTTAAAATTGATGCTTCAGTTAGATACTAAATATCAAGCTTTTGTCTTTCAAGGTTTTATAGGGAAAACCCACTTATCCCTTTGATCAATCATGGATGACTAGTCTTTTTTTGTTGAAGTCTTTGAAAATCCATCTGTATAACTTTCATTATGGTGTTAATACCTTCCAGGCTTTAAACAGATTGTGGGAAAAAAAAGAAGGAAGATATCTCTCAATCCTCAATACCATCAAATGCATTGTGCTTTTTAGTAATAACTTAAGAAAAATAGTTGGGAGGAATCACTGTCAAATACCATAGCAATAATAAAATTTTTAATAATAATAATAAGATAAATATTTGAGATTTTGCAAATTTTGTAAGATTGTTTTAGAATAATACAGGAGAATCTCTTCTCTGTTAAGAAGGTTAGAGCTTTAAATGTTCTTCTTACTTCAGTGATCCAGGAATACTTAGGGTGGCAACACAGGCGGCTTTCCCAGCCTCCAGTATATTTTTTTTCATTCTAGCTGATGAGATAAGGAATTTGCTGTCAAATTTTGACCAAAAAAACTCCTACTCTTTAACCTAAGATAGTTTAGATTTTCCTAAATTAAAGAAAACCACCTTTATGGAGTAGTCGGCATTTTTAGAAGAGCTGAAAATAAGAGAAGTTCAAAAAGGAGAAGTTAGGCAACAAAATTCATCATAAAGAAGTGAACATGACCTTTCCAGTGCCATTTTTCAAGCACAAGAAATTGCAGAATATGGACTTTACTGCCTGTGTCTGTCTGCAGCCCTGAGAGACTGTGTATAGCCCCTGTGAAAAACTGCTTGGGCTGAGTTGTTAGTGATATTAAAACCTAAGAAAATACTGATGTTCTAGCTAATTAAATTAAAATTAAGTCAGATACATCTGAAAGGATACCAGGAGTTCTCAATGATAGTGTTGATATGTCCTAGATTAAAATGAAGCAAGTGGGATTAATTCAGCCTTATGTGAATGCAATGATATTCAGACATTCCAGCTCCATGGGTGGAAATCAGCACAGTGACCTGGCAAAACCAGGACTGCATAAAAATAACACATCTTGAAAACACCCAAGCAGGCAATCTGCATTAAAAATAATAACCTGACTAAAAGGTGGCTATGAAAAATGTAAGAGCTGAAGACCATAGCCTTCAAAGCAGATACTAAAACAAAGATAAAGAAGAAACAACCTCAGGAGGAAAAAATATTTTTTAATGGTAACTTGGCACAGCACTAGCAACCCCTGATTGTCTTAGACTCACTGCTTTCCTTCTTTGCTTTCACAAGAAATATGTCAATGTGGGAACTAAGTTGGAACTTGAGTAAAGACCTTGAGGTATGGCCCCTGGAAAAGACAGTATCAGTGCTAGCAGACGTGAGTTAATTATCCACTGCTAAACAGAGATGAAGGATTTTATCTGCTTATTATGGGCAAGTACTGATAAATGATTGTGTAATTAAAATGGAAATTGAGTCCCAAGCAGCACTGGCTGGGCTGTGCGGAGGCAAGTTGAGGTGGTGCGAGTCCTCGTGCTCTGGTGGCAGGCACAAGGTTACACATCTGCTCTCAGCATCCAAGTCAATCAGCTGATCATCCTCCCTCCCCTTAATTACTCCACTGGATGCCTTGAGACCTGCAGACACTAAAGGAGCAAAGTGTTACCAGCAACAGGAGGTTTGCCAAGTGGCCTCAGGTGTGATAATTCAGTTACCCTGGTGTAGTGACTAGATAGCGGTGCTAATTCTGGTGAACCCACTTAAGATTTTCTCAGGAACACAGACTGTCCCCATTTGTGTACCAAAGCGAAGGAAAATGGAAGTTTTAGAGGAAATTTATGGTAAAAAATAATTATTCACATTGAAGTAAGTGCCTGATGTAAATAGCATATGTAGTAGTAATGTTGATATAATAGTGGCAGTCTAAGCAGATAAGACAAGCTAGGTTTACAGAGAGGGGTAATAGCTTTTACTGGACCAGTGAGATCATTGGAATTAAAAAAAACAGGGAACTTTTCAAGCTCTTCTTTACTTTGGAATTTGGTAATTGGCATGCAAACTGAACCATTGCAAAGATAATTGCACAAGCTATGTTTGAGAAATTGGTCTCATCAATCATTAACCAGAGTTACCAAAAATACACACTCTTCATAGGTAGGAAGAAGGGAAGCTGTAGAGATCTTCTATCACTTCTTAGAAGCTGCTTACACACTCCAGAAATCCCTAATAACTCAACTGATTTAAACTTCAAATTCAGCCCAGCTGAAAGCCTAGTCTTTAAAGCTTAATAACACTAGAAATGTCTATGTATTTCTATAAAGTTTCCACACATCTGAATTACTCAGTCACTTTCTATCATATGAAGAATATTAACAGGTTATTACTCCACCCAGCTCCCAGTCAGGCATTACCTTTTCTCACTCTCAGCTGGACCAAAGTGTTACTAACACTGAGAAGCAATTGGCCTTCATCAGGTTGGCAGCTGAATGCCAGATCCTAAAAAGAGCTAGCAGGGATGCTAAAAATCAGGATGTGGAACATGAACTGGGGAAGAAGTGTGTGGTTGTGAAATCTCTTTATGGAAGGCATAAAACAGGACAGTGGGGGAAGATAAAGGAGACAACTGGAAATGTGGGTTGGGAATATCTGCCCTGTGTAGTGGACAGGCATGCTGAGAGGTATCCCAGATCAGAGCAGTTGGATTGAGGCAGCACAGAAAAACACTTGGTTCTGACAGTGGTCTAGGCAACTGCATGAGACCATGGCCCCCAGGCTAAATCCTGCCAGTCAGCTCATCACTGCCTGCTCCTGAGCTACTGTGGTCTCCACTGTCCAAAATGTTACAGTATATTCCAGCGTTTCAGTATAGGATTTAAAGATATTTGTCTAGAAATGAATATTTTAGAGTTAAGTGGGAGAAAGGATCCTTTTGGAAATGCAGACTGCTCAGAAGTACAATGTTTATCCTATAGCCCATATGATCTCTACAGGGAAAAGATAGCTATCTTTATCCTCCTTCCCTTCCATGTTCTTCCCTCTTTCTTTGGACTTCCATGTCCAAGATGTGTATGGGAAGATATCCAAGATGTATGAGGAATTTTATGGATGCTGATGATCGTAGTGCTTGCTACTTATGACATAAAAATAAGCGCTGTCCCTTTGCAGGGAGGAGGGTGGAATGCTTCTGAGTTGGAGCTGAAACTGAACATAGTAGAGAGGCATCAATGGAAACAACAGAGCAATTCTATTCCTCAGATCTGCTGTGACATTTCACTGCACCATGTAAGAACATGGAAAAGTTTCTCATTGTAAAATCTCTTTCTCAATGAACAGAGTGAGATGAAAGCAACACAGGAAGAATCTAAGAGAGGTTCACAGGGAGGTGTTCTGTGTCTTTCATAAGGTGTGGAGTGGCTGAGCACTACATGGTAGAGACTCAATTTTCACTCTCAAACTCATAAAGAACATTTTGTGATCAAAGTGAGGGAACCAAAGTGATGGTGCATGAGTGTTAATTTTCAGCAATATGGAAATAAAAAATAAAAATCCACTCCAATACACAGCTGTGCTGGAGGGAAAAGTATTGACTGACTTCTGATCATTTGTTTGTTTTACTCTCTGTGTTAAAAGTGTTTTCTTGACCTATTTCAGTGGAAGTACAGACAACCTAGTTTGATCCCTATTTCTATCAATTCCAGTGTCAGTGCAGCCCAATGTTACAATTATCATCGATTGTTAGGGTGATTTCTTGGCTAAGAAAGCTTACTGCAATGTGAAATTTAAGCCTTTATGTTAGACTGAAATTGTCCTAAATTTAAGGAATTAGAGACTGCTTTAAAAGGGTGAATTTTTTTACTTACATGATGTTTGTCATTGGAACAATCTTAGTACAGGCCCAAAATATGTGAGCATTAGTGTCAGGTACATCCATGGAAAACTGAAACCTGCATAGTATTATAAAGTGGTAAACTGGCAGGAGAGGTTTTATAGCCTCTGTTTAAAACACTTTCATATTTCTTCACTCAGAAATGCAATTTGGAAAATTAATAACTTGTAACAAATACTTGCCAAACTGCACTAGGATCTAAATGGCCTGTTGTGCTCTGTACTGATGAGTCACATGGAGTAACAACGGCATGGTGCAAAATTACTCTAATGAAATGCCTCTAGGAAGACTTTGACATTTTTGGTACGCTTTTCATCTTGCAGAAGCAGCAGACAATGGTGCCTACAAATTATTTTTTCACACATTTTTATTGCTACTGTGTCTGCAAATGTGTTCATATTTTTTAATAACTGTCATTTAATCTTAACTGGTTTACCCATATTGATCGTGCAAAATATCATAACTTTAAGTGCCTGCATTGAGGATTGAGACCATAAGGACTAAGGCCTTTTGTTGTGCAAATAACCTGTGAAGAATATAATTCCTAGGAGAAGGTATATAGATTAACTCCAGATCAGTTTTTCAATAATGGATACAAAATAAATACCTTAAAATAAATAAATAAATAAACAGAAAATGCTTTACTTGCTCTGCACTTGCAATATGGTCCTGAGTACAACTCTTTCCTAAATCACACTGAAGAAGCAGAGATGAGGGAATGAGGGGAAAACAAACAACTTTGAGTTTTCTTAGGCCATAAATACAGTGTGTTTACACACTACTGCTTAATCTTTCACAGTTATAAGCAGGATTAATCCCAAAAAAGTTACTGCTTCTCCTGAAGGCAGCGCAGGTGTGCTGATGGTGTTCCATGGCCCAACAGGGAACAGGATCAATTCATGCTAAGAGCCCACAGTGATCCATGAGCAATTGCGGCAAAACAGAAAAATCATTTTGGAAATGAACTCTGTGTGGAGCTGCTGGCATTTGCATAGTGCCTGGTACCTATTTACTGTTCTCACTGCAGCAGTATTAAAGGTTTTCAGAAATTTCTTACATCTGTCGTTCTGAAACAGACTCTCAGCCACAGTTCAGCCATCAGCTGCTTCCCTGCCACCACCACCTGCCTCAAGCCCTTCCAGTGACCCACATGGGTAAGCTTGCTTCTCTGGTTCCTCCAGTATTATATCTAATGACACCACCAGCCTCCTTTTCCACACCAGGAACATGTGAGGTTCTCCATCTGCACGGCATGGCCAATCTTCTGGTCAGCACCACTGTCGACAGACATGTAATCAGGCTTCTTGTTAAGAGGACAGAGATGTTTCCCTGACATTCAGACTGTAACAGGCTGTGGCTATCCATGGGTGCAAAACAATGTTCAGGAAGCTGTGCCTTGGAAATATGAGCACACTCATAAAGGAAGGCACTGGGATCCAAGGGACAGAAGAGATACTTAGAGGCAGAAGAGTTCAGTTACAGACTTCCGGAGCCATGGCTAGAAGGAAAGCAACTGCACAGGAAGCACCATGCTGCTTCCCAGAAATGCTATCATGTCAAAGCAAAAGTGAGTGAATACAGGTCACTAGCTAAGGAGAAGCACTGGGCTTTTTGTTTTCAAAGTTCTTACAAAATCTGACTATTTTAGACACCTCCTTTCATGCCTTCATGCAATCTGACAGATAGAATCCTCCAGTAAGTAGACTTGTAATCTCGTTTGAATGTGCTTTTATACTTTAAACCAAGACAATGAGAAGAAGAGGATATTTAGGTCCCTGCTCTATTTAGCTTCACATTCTTGTCACTTCTTTGAAATTGGTTATACTTTTTCCAGGTTACCTTTCATCTTCTCAACTATAAAATTTCAGTCAAAATAGCTGAAATCACTCAAATTATTCTGAGATGACAAAAAATTCCATTAAACAGAGGTAAAAAAATCTTAGCTTCTGTATATTTCCATATATCCGTCACTTCAATGCATAAAAAAACATAATGCAAACTATGACTTTTCACATTATATATCTTTTTCTCCATTTTGGTTTCAGTCTGTGACCCCTGTATTTAAGGACCTTTGTGTTTGGCTACCTTGGTGTCTGTGATGGGAAAAGTTCTACAGCACCTCTGAATTGTTTGTCACTTTTGTCCTTGTGCGGTGTCAGTTCTGTGTTGTTAAACCAGATTTACACAGAGGCTGTGACAGTAACAGCAGCAGCCTGTAATCTGTCAAGTCTGTCTGAAACGTCCTTCAGTTGCCTTTGTAAATTTAGCGCATCTGTATGAAGCCCCTTGTGTAAAATGTATGTTCTGGTTTTGATCAAGTCCTCCATATGCTCACAGCAAATTTCAAGACACTTCTGGTAGCGGTATGCAAATGCAGAGACAGATTCTAGGCGTTTTGATACATCTCTTTGTGTCTTTTTGCTGCTGCAGTAATTGCTTTGCATTTCTCATTTTTTGTGGTATATTGATGATAATGTTAACATGAGAAAAGGTTGTAACTTTCCTGGTTTCTATTTTTCAGGCTCTTTTTATGGCAGAATCACCAACTGGCCCTCTCATACATGTTTTTTTCTTTTTGAAGATTGTTCTATATTCAATTTTTAGTTTACTGTTGAACACCTCCTTTTCTGGAAAATTTGGTCCAGGGATTAAAAAAAGCAGTTAAGACAACGGTTCAAAAATGTCTGTCTGTAGCTTTAATTGCTTCCATATCCTATTCTCCTATTTCAAACATTTGAGGAAATGACAGAAGGGAGCTATCCAAGTTTTGACTCTTTTGGAAAGAAATTTTTATACACTGTTTTCCATAAAGCTAAGAAATTTTGGGCTATTGCCCACCATCCATTAAATAGAACGACTCCCAGCAAAGCACTTTGCTCTCTGCTGGGTTGTCCACCCTCCTAATATCTGACAGATATCTTACTTCAAGGGAACACACTTAGCACATTGCTGAACGAGGAGCCACCACCAGGAAGCCATAAATAAACATAGATATACAGGACAAACCCCATCTTCTTGTCTTCAAGATTCACCTCTTGAAGCTGGAGTTAGACACAAAACCCATTTATTTTTATAAAGCACAGCTGGGCAATGTAGCTGTGACTACATTGTCCTTCTTGTACTCTTCTGCTGAGGAGTTGAGAATATTCCTCTTGCACGTATGCTGGAGGTTGAGAGGTGTGGAAGTTTTTCCCCTTCCCTGTCGCTAGGTTACTAATGACTGGATACTTAAGGAC
>VZTX01017446.1:785089-820688 GCA_013400915.1 Pardalotus punctatus
ATCGAACGGGGGCAACCTAACGGGGGCGAAGGACAGAGTGAAAAATTCATATTAAAAAAAAAGAAAAAAAAAAAAAAAAGAAAGAAAGAAAATTGTTTTGAGAAAGAAAACACACTGTATATTCTCATATTAAACTGTGTCTCCCCGGTCTCAGCTATTTGTAAAGAAACCCTCTGTCTTCTGAGCACAGGAATCAGCCCAGATTGGCCTTTCAGGCTGGGCTGGGGATTCTGGTGGCAAGTTTTCTGCAGCACAGACAGTGATAAAGTCTCATTCATTAACTTACAGATTTTCCCTCTCTGAGGATGTGATATGTAGTCCCTTTCCTTGGCCAGAATATTAAAGACACCTCTCTTCTCACCTGCAGCAAAATTTCATTTAAGGTATAAGAATTTAATATTTTTGAGGTTTCTTTTCTTCCTCTACCCTTTAATTGAGGTCAGCCATGAAGATTTACAGTTATGGAGGAGATGAAGGCAAACACAAATGTGCTCACACATAACACAATCAGGTGAGGAGAAATGGCTGATTTCTGTCAGAACAAAAGATAAACCACATATCTTGGATCAGGAATGCTCAGGTAGCTGTAAAATAATTATCATAGGGTAGTAAAGTAGTGAGAAGAATGGAGGAAAATATTATTTGGCAAGAAGGCAAACAGTGTGAGCTGACCACTAGAGCAGTGATCTTTCCTCCCACTCTCCTATGCCTCTCACACCCCTTCTAACTCCCTTGGGAAGCACTCTACATCTCCTACACATTCCCTTTGGCTATCCCCAGACATTTTCCCCTGAGTAGCTCTCCTACTCACCAGCTGGGGATATGTGTGTGCCATGTGCCCCCAGACAATCCTGCATGCAGGGTCGGGGCTGCTGAGCTGGGCTGGAGCAGCTCCCTGTCCTGCCCTCAGAGAGCAGCAGGAGATGTCTCTCATCTAAGCAGCCACTCACCTTGAACAGCTTTGCACGTAATTATGTCTGAGACATCTATCTGCCGCTGCGAAATGGAATGATGGATTTGAAAAAAAGGCTGCCGTTACATGCATTTGAGGAACTTGCACCTTTTTCCTTAGGAATTCAGACTAAAAAGAGTGCCAGTCTTAGAAACTCACCTTTGACATGAGAACTAGTCACACAATCCGAGAGATGTGGCAGCCTACAGTTCTGCTAAAAGTATCATCTTAATGATCGTATGAGCAGAAGGCTTTTTTAATGTGCATTATCATTGTGATATTTTTTACCTAGCACATTTAATCACACACACACACACACACACACACACACACACACACACACACTCCCAACCATTCACATTTGGGTATTGAAACAAATCTATCTCTGTGCTGGTGTGCATCTGTACTTACAGGCATTTAGACGTTCCTGGAGGGGTTCCTCCTGTTTTCTGACCTCTTATTTTCTCTCATTACACATCTCTCTTGGATTGGAAAACAAAGACAGGAGATTACCGCTCCCAAATATCACTTCAGGGAGGACAAAAACATAAGCCATGATCTCAAGGAGACTGAGTTTCTATCTGCTCTTTCTATCTGACATGGTTCTTATTAAGCTTATTTTTCCATCAATACTGCACTGTTGACTTAACTTTCCCCTACACAGTTGTCAGTGCAGACCAAATAACTCATTTCAAATGCCACTGCAAAGTACATGAGCCTAATTTGTGTTTGTGCATAGTAAAGGTCATATAAATTTAATATTCATGATTTGTCACTTCTAAATACAAGTTCAGGAAAATATAGCACATTGGTACAAGTGTAGGAATGAGGCATAAAGTTTGGAAGGAAAATAACATTTTAATAACTTATATAACCTGTTCAGATACCCCAATCAGAATGACAGCATAAGATGAATAAGTAAATTAATTTCTTAACATAAGACATAGTCTATATTTAATCAAAACCTAAGTCTGGCTGATTTGCCACTTGAACAGAAGGTTTATTTTGATGTGTTCTATGATTTGATCAGACCTTGGGCTGCAGGTAATTGAGGACAGGCAGGTGGAGGAAGAGTAAAGGCAGAGTTTTACACCAAGGGATATGAATTTTGCATCATGTCCAAAGCAGAAACAGAAGTCAAGGAGCACAACTCCCACAGGCACCCTCAGGATTAAAAATATGGAGTAAAATTAAATACTTTCAAACAATAAATCAGTAACCCCAGGCCCTCATAGGCTCTTCAGAGGGTCTGAGCTCTCTCCCTCCCTCTGTCCTCAGGCATCAGGAAGAGGCAGTGTTTTCATCCTTTTGTCCTCTTTGCTTTTCCTGCTGGTCCATACAGCTGGTCACTGACACTTCCTACTGCCATACCGCACTAACATGGCTCCAGTCTGTCACTCAGGAACTGCTTTGTTTGGATTCACCTTTGGGGATGATTTCCTGTGGGGAAAGTTCTCTGTCTCTTCTTATCTCAATGAAATGCTGGCATTGGGCAGCACAAGGGGCTGAGGAAGAACAGGAAAAACCCAGCCAAATGTTCAGGAAAACCCTTCATGTTCTCCAGGGAGTCCTGGATAAAGATGGATGGGTTTGGCCCTGTATACTGTGTGCATTGCCATGCTAAAAAGGCATGTTGTTAATAGACTTTACAGAAGCGTTCATGAATTTCCATTGGTCAGCAAAGACTGATTTTCTTCCCTTCAGTGACTGTCTCTCAAGCCTGTGATGGTATGGACTGTTTCCTCTCGTGAGCAAACTTTCTTCAAAGAAAGGTTTCAAGGGGTGTAAATCCAGTAAGAGGAGATTAGCCGGGGTCAACTGAGAAATCTCCAGGAAAAATATAAAGACTCTCTTCTGGATCCACACAAACTCCCTGACTGTCCCTGGCTGAATTACTGTCGTACTCCTCAATAAAGCACTTGAATTAGCAGTTGGCAGCTGGCCAGCATGTCTTTCATTCTATCAGAAAGGTGAAAGGCAGGGAATTTGTGAGCTTTTCAGGGCAAGCCAGTGATGAGTTTGCTCAGCAGAGACTGAATTTCTGGTGAACAGCTTGCCACAGCTTTTGTGTGCCAGTGCTATCATTTTGTCTGTCCATCCTTTGTCCCTCCTGATTTCCTCTCACACTAACATGGAATGGCAGGCTTGCCCATTTAACTCTGCAGGCTAAACTTCAGCTTCATTACTATGTATTAGATCTATTTTCACCCCAATTTAACATAAATGGAGTAATTTGCAGAGTTCTTAACTGAACCACAAATCTCTTAAATTACTATGTTACTTCCTTTGTATGGATTCAGCTTAACATTTAACATTTCTTCTAATTTAGTGTTTATGCAAATGTCACACTTTTGCTCCTCCTCCTTCCTCCCTACTTGGATCCAGACTTAGAGGGCATCATAGTGGTATAGCATTACCGCTGTCTGCTCCCATTAGACTGATCTGAGGAATCGGATGTGACCACAGCTTAATGCTGTTGGACCAGGTTACAGCCTGTGACAATGAACTTCTAAGCAATAATCCTTTAGAGTAATTTCTTTAGTATTTGCAGATTAAAGGTCCAATAGCTTCTTTCTTGTTCTGGCTCTGAAGGCATTGTCCTTTCCTTCAAGTTTGCTATGTATTCTATCCCCAAATTGTGACTGTGCTTAAAATAAACAACGTGAGCTTGAGAACCCCATAGCCAGGTGCTTTTAACCTCCTCCCGAAAGCAGCCTGAAAGTGTTTGCATTGCATTTCGGAACAGCCCAGTTTAAGAAATCTGCTGGTTGTGGCAGACAACACATTTATACTTGCCTAAACTGGATCGTCTTGTCCTTGTGAACAAAAGATTTTATGAAATTTTGTGAGAAGTTGAAAGAAACATCCTCTCAGTCCCTTCAGAGCTTTCTGGGTCTTGAACTGAGGTTTTTAACACAGACTTCATAAGCATGAATGGCTGGTAAATCTGTGTTTGAGAAGGGGCTCTGAGGTGTGTAACCATACCCTGGTGTCCCATAGTTTCAATTTAACAGTAAGTCTTTATTTATTTATTTGCAATGGCATAATTTTATTGGAAAAAAGGAGTTGATTCTGTTCCTGAGCTCTTCAACAACTGAAATGCTGCTAAGGCTTGACTATTTCAAGAGAAGGGTGGGGTGGGGGTGTATGTTTGGACTTCAATTATTGCAGGATTTTGCCAGTGAGGTGAGCCCTTTTTCTGACAATGTTAATAATGTGATTTAATGGTAACATTGCAATGTCTCATGGCTCTAGTAAAAACTGGATCCCCCTTGTTTTTGTCAAGAGATACGTTACAATTCAACCCCTGCACTGTAGTTGTCTGTTTTTAGGCAAGCCAGGTAGGATTGCCTTGCCAGAAGCCAAGGAGAAGGTTTACAGTGACAGACGATCCCATAGTCCTTTCTCTCAGGTGCCCTATCCATGACTGGATGGTACAAAAGACATCACTCAAAACAACTGGAAATGGCAACAGACATTAGCTTGTCAAGATGGTTAAAATGCCTGAGAGCTTTCTTACACTTTTAAGAAAAAAACTTGGCATTCTATTTTAAAAGTACAATAGATAAAAGAGAGCTGCCACAGTAAAAATCTTTTTATGGTAGGTTAGGTGCTTTGGGGTTGAATGTTCCACTCTATTTTTACCTTTCTGGGTGGAAGCGCCTTAAGATTCAATGTCTCTTGGCAGTCCATTTGTGAAATTGCATTTGATAAGACAGAAAGGGGGCTTTTAAAAAAGCTGAGAAAAGGGACATGAAGGGAACAAAACTCTTTTAGAAGATAAAACAGCTTCAGAAGAATTAAAGTTCACACGTTTGCAGCTGGAACCTACTCTCGTAGTGCATGGTGCTGGTGAACTTTGATATAACAAAGCACAACACCCTTCCTTCTGACTATTTTTTAAAATGTCAACCACCACAAATTGCCAAAGGTGGGAATAACATTCCTGGAGCGTATTATAGTAATAAGACCCACTGCTGTCATTAAGTGTTTGTATATCCGTTTGCTCTGGTATTCCTCTTTGAAGTCTTTCCTGCTGTGACAGAGAAAAGGCAGGCTAGAGGAATTGATAAAATGCTTCCAGAGCCCTGTGACAGACATATACATCTTCTTGTCCTTTCAGTCAGCATTGTTCCTGTTCAATTTACTGGATCTTGCTCTTCAGGAAATGAAGCACCGTTCATTTAATCTTTTATATCACAAACACAAGAAACCTTATTCATATTCTCTTGTATAGGTGGTAAAAAGAACCATTTTCATATGCTTTAAACAAAGTAGTATCTGTTTTTCATGTATTTCAAATGCAGAGTGATGCTGTACTTGTGAGTTTCATCCAGAATGAAAAAAAGCTGACTTCATGCAGTCCCAGGAACCAGCCCCAAGGTGATTGGTGTCATTGAGAGGAAGCAGTGTTCTTAATAGGGAAGAGTATCACAGACTCATGGAGCAGCTCAGTTTGTAAAAGACCTTGAGAGGTCACCTGCTTCCAGCCATTCAAGGTAGGTTCAACTTAGAACATCACTTTCTCTCAAATCCAGTTTCATCACCTAAAACTGTTTCATCTTTACTTTTACCTGCAATGGCCAGTGTTTAGGCAGAACTCAGATTCTTTAAAGGAAATATATCATTTCTTTAGGATAGGCAAGAAGAAAATGTCTGACATTTTCCAAGCACTCAACACTGCAAACAAAATTAGAATACTTAAAAATGAAAGAGGAGATAACCTTCATTAGAGACAGTAATTTTATTAATCTGGAAGCTGAATCATATTAAGAGCCTGCCACTCTCACAGGAGCTTGAGTTCTGTTAAAATCTGCTGATAGAAGAGGAATTCTCCTAACTAGAAACTACAAAGGAGAGAAACCTGAGATGCTATTTTTGCCAACTTGACACACTCTCAAAGTAAGAGCACTAACTACATACAGTCTTTTCTGAAATGAGCTCTGCAAAAAAACAGGGGAGCAGTCACATCACAGTATCTGCAGTACTCCAGCTAGCGGTTAAACTCAATGTGCAAAGAACACATTTTCTAAACAGAATTAAACTGTTCTGGCGGTTCTGACCTCTAGATAGTCCTCTCTTTTGAAGGAAAATTGAAGTGACTTTTTAAGTATGGGAAGAAATTTCTCCTGCACCTGGGACCCTGTAATTGTGGTCAAGAGACCACAAGTTTATTCCTCAACACGTTGGGCCTCAGTCTGCAGAAGGGGAGAGGCTGAAGCCAGGCATGGGGCTTAAAGAGTAGGGAAAAGGGAAAGAGGAGAAAAATTAGAGTGCCAAGCACAACTTCAGAACTAACTGGGCATATTCTTTCTCATTTTTGTGCCTCTAACTTTCTATCCACAAAATAGTGTTAAACCCACTTTTTGAAAAAAAAAACCAAAACCACACAGGGATAGGGAAGAAGGCGGTTTAATGCAATTTTTCAGAAGTCAGTAATGTCAAAGTTCTTCTTTTGATGTGTTCAAGACAGATGTATTTTATGTGTTGGAACTGAATTCTCTTTTTAAGCTAGTATGCTTCAGGGCACATAATTTCCTTTCCAATCCTTGTTCACAATTCTGTGAGCACAATGACAACATAAACACTCAAAACCTGAGGCTGGAAATGTTTCCTGGACAGTAAGGAGTAAAATAGCAGATATTCAGAAAAGTACAAGTATTTAGAGAGGGGAGAAAGTAATCTTTTTTGAACAGCAGCAAAACACCAGCTACCTTCTACTTTTTAAATCATGTATTTATTAGTCAAAGATAAAATTAAGCAGACTTAGTTAAAAATAATTTCCAGTGTGAAGGGTGGGGAAGAAAAGTTTATCCCCCTTTTCTGTAAAAGATAGCATATGAATAAGTAACAATGGAATCTAGTGTGTGCACAGTGTATGAAAGGGACACAGCAAGAGGCAGAGCAATCAGATCACTCCAGAATCCACCCCTTAGGTGGTCTCCAAGTCCCTTGAACATTGGTCAAGGTGTGTCATTGTCTCATTGCCTTCAGCAAGGCAACTCCCTTGCCCTGTAAGCAAGAATTTGAGCATCTTCCTTGGGTGGAGCTTTCCTCTGCCCCAATGCACATGCATTTCTGCTGAGAGGGTGCAGTGGGAACTGGGCAGGAGCAACAGCAGGGCTGGGAGGAACAGAAGTGGTTATGCAGAGAGGGGCTAAAGTAGAAAGAGGACAAATAAGGGTATACAGTGAAAAAGAAAGACGATTTACTATTACACCAAATCTTAGTATTAATTAAAATGAAAATGCACTTTGAATTACAGGGCTATCACTCCATTTTGAGATACTTGTGTCTCTCTGAACTTCTAGAGACTCATTTTTGAGGTTTATTATGTCACCTTTGATAAAACTGTATTTCTGCAATTCATGGTACTTGTTAAATTGTTATATATAGAACTGTATGTATTAGAAATTATAGCCTGGAATGGGTTTTAAGGCCAGTGACTACACTGAAAAAAATATTGAATCCATAATTTATTTGATCTGTTTTGTCATTAATATTTGAATAAATTATTCCGTGAAGAGTCATTGACCAGGTCAAGACGGTCAAAACCTATCAGGAATATTTGCTGAATACATTACAATATTCAAAAACAGAAAAGGTACGGTACATAAAAGAGCATGTTTGCTCCTTTGGTATGTTTCAGTATAAATAATCTCATAGATTAGTGTTTTTCTCAATATTTCTTCAAATTTCAAGCCCTTTTTTTCTTTCCTGAGTTCATTTTGAGTGTAGAGCTGAAATCTTCCATATTTTTTTGCAGGATGCAAAAGATTTGGGGATATATGTTTACACTTAGCCGTTCCTGACAACAGAGCATGGTTACACTTTGATACTATGCTGTTTAAACCAGAGCCTTCTTAGGCAAAGAAGGAGTTTATACCCTCGTATACTCTGCTACAAAAATATTAATGTACTGAGGATTTTTTAAAAAAAATTTGGTGACACATATGAGAAAATATGTAACATCTTCAGAGAAAGAAAATGTCCCTCCCTGGGCACTTCTTTTTGGGGGACGTCCGAAATTGCAAATTACTGCCACAGTAACCCAGGGAATGCTCCAAAATAGCAAGGAAATTAAAGCAAAGGCACACAGAAGTTATTTTGATTGACCTTTACATCTCTTACTTTATCTAAATTGAAGAACAAACATATATGAAATCATTAAAAATTCTCTGTAATATATGGTTTAAGCCCCTCTTGATAGGATAACCTATAAAACAGAGGAGGAAGTAGTGAAAAAGGATTGCTTTTAATCCTGTGGAGTCTTCAGGGGTTACGACTGGAGTTGGAAGCTAAAAAAGGCTGAGTTTATAATCTTAGGTCCATGTAGGACCAATAATTAAAGGAAAAGTGCTGGAGGAGCCAAAGAAGACTCTGGCTGCAATTAAGGGAATTTGCAATCACATTTTACACTGTTTGGGGCCCAAACCCAGGATGCTGGTGAATATCAATAGGTAATTACCAGCAAGGCTTTGATCACTGCAGTAATAAGTGATGCCACAGTAAATCTATAACAATAAATTCAATCCTCATAGTCTTCCTCTTTTATGGTTGATCTATTTTTTGGTAAATTATGTCACTGGAAGGTTTACTTGAGTAAGGCATACCTAGGCATTTAATTGTTTACCCTAAAACCAGGGATAAATTCTGTCCTCTTCCTTTTTGTAGAACACCCGTGAACATTAATCAGAGTTACCTTATAAAAGGATCAAAAGCAGGAGCTTTCTCATTACAGGCTATAACTCCCTTCCGGCTGATGGAAAAATAGGTTTTTGAAGCAAGCAAGAAGCAGAGAAGTACATGTAAAAGTCAGTATAACAAAATAAAAGGAGTGAACAGATTTGTTAAGACAAGAGAGAAAAAGACACAGACTATGGCTAATATTTAACCTTAATGATATCCAAATTTATAATTCTTTCTGGGGTTCTGATAATCTGAACTAACCACTGCACCTTAATAAATAGTGCTTATGACACATTAATCTATATAACTTCTCTGAATTTTTTATGTGCAGACAGTTCTGTTATCAGATGTCAAAATAATGGTCAATATATTGTCTTGACAATGAGTTTGTCATTGTAGTGTCTAAGATTCACTTAATTGCTATTACAATTACACTCAAACTGAAGTGCAGATGTGGGGTTGTAACTTATTTCTTGTACAAATGTGCACATTAATTTGACAGTGGCTTCTGTGCTGGTTTAACCCAAGTCAGCAAGTAAGTATCACACAACCGCTCTCTCACTCCACCCCCCACCCCATGGGATGGGGAAGAGAATCAGGGAAAAAAGTGAACCTCATGGGTTCAGATAAGAACTGTGTTATCATTGAAACAAAGTAATATATACTCATAATACTAATAATGTTAACAATAAAAACAACAATAGTAATAAAGAGAAGGAGAGAGACTTAAAACACAAGGAAAACAAGTGATACCTGGTACAACTGCTCACCACCTGCTGACTGATGCCCAGCTAGTCCTCAAAAACTGATCAGTGTCTACCAGAGAAGTCCCTTCAGTTTGTATTCTGGACAAGGTGTTCTGTGCTAGGAATATCCCTCTGGCCAGTTTGGATCAGCTGTCCCAGCTGTGCTCCATCCGGACTTCTTTTGCAGCTCCTCCCTGGCAGACCAAGGGAAATCAAATAGTCCTTAATTTAAGGTAAGTGCTGTGCAGCAACATCAGTATTACACATAGCAGGGTGTTATCAACATTATTCTCATACTGAATCCCAAACACAGTGCTGGACCAGCTACTAAGAAAACAAACTCTATCTCAGCCAAAACCAGGCAGATGATGTTCTGTCTCCTCATGTGAATTAAATAAGTGTGCAGAATTAAATAACTGTAGTTGACCCAAAATAAATAAATGTAATTGACAAATAATAATAATAAATGACTGTAATTGACACCACCTGAAGAACTGAGTTCTGGAAGTTCTGTTTCCATTTGGTTTATTTTCTGTATTCAAAACCAGGATATTTTATCTTTACTTATTTATTTTATTTGTTTTACAGTATGTCAAAGTAATTTTTCAGAATGATAATTCTCCAGATAAAATACTCAATGTTATTGAGTATTCTTGACTCTTGACTTCTCAAAGAAGCAAAAACTGTTTCTTGAAGCAACTTTTAAAAGTTGTTGAACTGTACTCTTATATGTTATAGGATATAAAAAGCAAGAATTAAACCCACAAGATATTTAAAAGAATTACACTGGTATGGCATAAATTATTAAGGACAGAGCTTCTGTGTTAGATTTATGCAGCTGAGAAAACCTGGAAAAAGCATGTATTGAAATATTCAATATTCCACAAAATGTAAATTAAAAATGAAAACTTCACCATGGAAAATATTACTTTGAATGTCAGCTGTAGCACAAGTATAAAAAGGAGCTGGAGGATGATAGTGTTTTTGATCTGTGCAGAATTTATTTGCTCAGACTCACCACTAATATCTTTGGAAAGCCTTTGGCTGAAGTGTTATGAACTCTGCCCAAAATGAATGTCAGGAAGAGTGGCACTGCAGCATACCTAGGCACCAACCTGTGGAATACCTTGAATTCCACATAATCACTAGGTATTACTCAAAATCCAAATATATGCTGAGAACCCAGTTAAAACAATTTCATTCTTTCCCATTAGTTTTCTATGATCTTCAATCTTCCCAGAATAAAATAAATGAGAATACTTTGGGGAAAGCAAATAGTCTTTCAGTGCTGCCAAAAGTGTCACAATCAACTTGAGCTGTTACTACAATTTAAAAAAAAATTACGTATCTTACAGAATGACATTTACTCAACCTATATGTCCCTCATCTGAGCCATCAGCTCTCATGAATAACTGCAAAATCTCATGTCCATACCAAGGTACTATGCTGCCCAGATTGAATGACAGTGTTATAATAGTTGGTTTGACATGATAGTTGTTCTTTATTGTACTGGAGAAGTGAAGATATATAGTAGCTGTCAGGGGGTGTATAAATATTTTACAAATAACAAACCAACACATAAACTCCTTACTCAATTACTATTTCGGCAAAATTCTTTTGTTCTCATAAATAAAGCTGGATTTGGCCTCAAAGTACTTATTCTACAGAACTGTTATTAGAAAACAATCACTGCAAATGCAATTATTTTCAGGACAGCATAGCAAAGAATGCCCTATTCCCCAAGCAGAGATCAAACCAAATAATTAGGAAAAAGCCCAAAGAACACTCCGGAATGATTTGGTGAGTAATCAAAAGTAACAGAAAACACAATCTATGCCAGAGTGTATTATTCCACTTCAATCACAATAGCAAAATGAAAGGCTAAAGCAAAGAAAATGCAGACAGGGACATGTGAGTTGTGTCTTATTGTCAGTCTGTATAAGAAATCACTGGTAAAAGGCAGAATATGTAAATATATGTCTTTTAAAAGCTGAAAGAATGAAAGGGGAAATGGCATGGCAATCCATGGGCTGTTTCTGTCAGCATACAATTTTCATAAATATATGTTTTATGTAATCTGCTTTTGGGGAATTTTCTTTTCCAAATTTGTCTGTGACAAATGTTTCAATCAATTTATATCAAGCCACAAGGATGCTGTGAATAATTGGTTCTTATTGGAGATCCCTCTGTCATTCATACTTGTTCTTAAAAACATTTACTTATTGCAGTATTCTCCCCTGCGTCCTCCCTACCAGTTCATTAAGGGCCAATCTTAATAAGCAGTTACCATAAAGATACCATAAATACTTTCTTTAAATATCAGACCTGGATAATGTCTAATGTCTAAGATACCACTATGTGTGAACACTCTAAAAAGTTACCTGTAGCACTGACACCTGGCCAAAACACAATTTTGTGATTTGCTGTAAATTCCCTCCTCTTTCATTTGGTTTGAGTACCAGCTTAACACCTGGAAGGGTGGATAACCACTAAAGCTAAGAGGGTTGTGTTTTTACAGAATTAAATTAGACACCAACAAAGCTAGGACTAAAGGAAAAGAGAAAATGTGTCCCTTAGGAGTATGCTGTTCTGGAATAACCTCCTCAGGGTGTGACAGATTTTTGGGCAGCAGCGTCTGCAGGTGCCCCGTGGGAAGGGGAGGACAGGAACAGCCTGGGATGCACATATTGGGTCCAGCCAGCTCTGACACCAGTCTGAGAGATGCCAGGGCAAGGACATCCCCAAGGCACTGCAGTCACTGGTGACCCACAACAGAGCAGAGGAAAGCTAGTAAGAAGCAGTAGTTAGCAGAAAGAAACCAGCACACATGGAGCAGCAAGCAAAACCATTGTGCATGCAATGCAAACTACCTGCACTCCCTACTTCTTCACAGAAGGCACTGGGAAAGTCTGAGTGTAACCACAGCAAAAATAAGGGAATTTGACATGAGGATGGGAGTGTTTGGCTGAAGTTGAGCCTGAGAAAGAAAAGCTTTATATTTAAATGTTTGATTTTATTTTTATTTTTTTTAGTGCCAAAACCAGTGATAAAAAGGTTGCGTTAATTAAAAACAATAACTGAGTTATTGTATAAAAAATATTCAGCTAAGTACAAATTGCACAAAACAAGACAGTTTTGCCTGCAATGGCTGCCAGTAGCTGCAGCAGGACCAGAGAACCTGTGCTGACATTTAGTATTTTGTTAATCAAGCATGCACCTACCGCGTGAAAAGGTCATAGAGAGTGCCCGATGTCACCTGCCAAGCTGAGTCTCGTTTGCAGGGTAAGAAAACTTGGGAGTTAATGCTTAGGAACGAGGGCCTAAGACCAGCACAAAGCTGGGTCTTAGTGTGCCAGAAAGGAATTAGTCACTGGGAGGAAAGCCCTTGGGGGTTTGGCTTGCTGCCTTTGCACCTGTTGGAAAACTGAAAGGGTTAACATGCAACCTTTGCTTCTGGAAAAAGATACTGCAGCAGTAGCCCCATTGCCAAATATTTTAATTCAATTTATTGATGACAGAAATGTATTTGAAACTAATCTGGCTTTCTAAGCCAGTGACAAAAGTAAAACCATCAGTAGGACTGTGTCCTGTCTGTAAATGACACGGTTTTCTGTGACAGCAAGGCAGCAGACTCGGTGATTGAGGATCTCTCTTCTAATCATCCTTGTTCTAGGACTCTGAACAGGTTACTTTCATTCCTCTTAGGGTGAATTATCACTCAAAAGGAACAGAGTAATAGGAAGAAATCTGCTTCAGGATAAATGTGGATCTTTCTTAAGCATCTATTGGGACAAAGAAAAGTCATTCAGGGTAATGCAGATTGCTTCTCCTTGAGGTACATGGAGGAGCAATCACTTTTCTGGAGCTGGGCTCTTGCTGCATTCCTGTGTTTTCATGTACCCAGCAAATTCCCCTGATAACGCCCGCAAAGAAATTCCTTTTCTGTGTGAATATAAAAGCAAGTGCCAGCCTTCAAGGGAGCAGCCAGCAACACGTCAGAAGCTGATTGACATCTGCGGCAAGGTAGTATGGAAGTGATTAAAAGGAGAATAACCAAATTAGTGTTTAAGGCCACTCTACACAATATCACTCACCTAACTTTCATTGAGTGGGAGGTATGAATGTTCCCCAAGCTTTCAGGAGCAGGAAATACTTTCAACATTTTGCCCAAAGATTCAGTAGACCCGTGTGAATTGCCTTAGTCTTTCCCAAAGAATAAGTCAGCTAGCTGTTATCAAAGGCTGGACACTGACAAAGTCAAGTGCACATAAAATTTGGGCACAGTGGAGCAATGCTGGAAATAACCAGGTTATTTTACATATTTCTGTAGAAGTGAGAAGTTTGCAGAAGTATGAAACACAGGACCACTGCTCTGAACTTTATTTGATGGCAGGTTGGATGCCAAAACAAATCTATGCATTCCTGAATACCTTGGACCTTGGATGTTTTCAAAACATTTTTCCCCCACAAGCCCTATTCTCACTGCACTATTCCTACTGACAGATTCTATGCTTAATATCTGAGGGGAAAACAGAGAAAGTATTAACAGAAAGAGCTGGAACTGCTGATGTAATGTTGTGAAGGTCCAGACTGCTGACTTCCACCTGCTTCTCTGCATATCTGCCTGATGATTTTGCCTCACTCTTTCTCTCTCATAGCATTCTCTCACCAGCCTGCTTTATTCTTAAATTTCTAATTGACTTCTCATTGTACCACTATATCTGAATTATCACCCCATATTTCTGAACTGCCACTCTAAGTCTGCAAGTACAACCTAAAAGACTGACTTCCCAAATGAAAACATGCAGCACAATGTTCCTTATAAGAAGTAAATAATAGGGTTTTGGGGCTTGGTCTTGGATACAAGGAGATATTGGTATGATCTATTATGACAGAGATTTAATTTTCACTACTATCAATTAAAAGCACCACTCTTAATAAATCAGGGATGAGAGTCTTAATAAAGACTAAGATAAAAAACGACTTATCATGTCTTTCATTTTGATGTATGTACTTAATATTCTCTTTCATCACTTCAAGAAGATAGTGATCTTGCCAAGAGCTACAGCAGCAAGAGGGAGTGAGACTGATAAAGAGCCACAGTTCTGCAGCTGAGGTGTTTCTTCAGCTGCAAGACATTATTAAAACTGTACCTTGAGCTTCTAAAAAAATTTAATCTAGGTGTCTCTTGGGGAGAGGCAGCAAACATTGAGCAGTGGGCTGTTGTTCCTTTTCTGTAACTCCCACAGCATAAAATAAGTAAAACCAATTAGATGTCTCACACAAAACATCAGCAGAGATTGCTGTGTAGTGAGCTCTGTGACTGACTTGGCAATGCTGATGGCATGGTGGGAACCTGGCCGTGCAGAGACTCAGCTTTAGCTTGAAGCAAAAAAACTGGTAAAACAATGAAAAAAGAATACCTTTGGGGAATGTATGGCTGGAGAAAATGGATGATGTTTCTGGCTGAAGCCTGACCTGCTTTGGTAATGACCAAGCAGCTTTATTATCAGGATGTTTCACATGATCTATTGGGTTCATATTGTGTTCAAGTAGGTAAGTAAATGGAGAATCTCTGAACATTTGATTGGTTTGATCTTCATAGCAGGAGCTCTGACTCTTCGACTTAACAGTTTTCTTCTATTAATTGGCTCAAATGTGCTCCTCTGTAATAGGATTTATGCAACAATTACTCTTATGGTGATTATAACTTCACAGTACTAACATGATACTTGTGATTGAAAAAGCACTTTCAAGTCCCTAACTTCAAATACTTTTGTCATGAGGGAAAAGACATCCAGTCTTGTAAAACAAAAAATTTATTTTTATTTACCACGTTTTAAATATGGCAGCTTTACCAGCCTGCTGTCAGGGACCAATGAGGGACAGCTGCTCCCACAGAACCCTGGAGCTGCGGCTGAAAACTCATCTAGTGTGGTAGGAGCTTTCTGCAGCACCCAAGGGACATGAGCATGGCAGGTTCTGAGAGAGCAGCCAGCTTGGACCAAGAGTTTGGATCATCAGACTGGGTGTGGTGATGAGACAGGTACTGGCTCAAACTGGGAACTCAATCAAAAGACTACAATCAGCTCTGATGAAAATGAATGGAGTAAGACAGACGGTTATCTCCCAGGCAAGTCCATAATGACAAGAATCTCCTAGGTCAAGCTGGGAGGCCAGCCCATGGGTCAGAGTCCAGATCAGCAGGTCCCATGGCCAGGCAGAGGAATGGCTGTGACTGAGCTAGAAACCAGTGCTCCTTCGACACAGTGAGGAGAGAAAGGATGCTGAGGGCTGAACAAAACCAGCTCCTGGGCTCAGGGACAAGGGTGGGGATAAAAGTCCCAGGTGAGGTTGGTTGGGGCCAGGTAAGGCATATTAGCATCCTCAAGGCCTTGACAGACTTCTCATTGTGCCCTCAAACAAACATCAATATCACAAGCATTGTCTTTCACATATATATTTTTGCAACATATACCACAACAAACAAAAATAATTTCCTTAAAAAGCCTACTTCTTCTACAAAGAATTTTTCAGTCTGACACACATGTATTTACCTTAATGTGTTTTACTCATATTTATTCATTCATTCATTCTGTAATGTCCTTTATCTATCAACCAATAACAGATAAAAATAAAAGATTATAGTGCAACTGAGAAGGACTCATCTTCCATTATCATACTTTGACTCCCATGAGTAACAATCTGAGACCAGTGCAACTAATAAAGATATTGACATCCAGCAATTTGTCTACTACACATCAGTGCACATCTGCATGAATCCAAATGGGAAACCTCAAATCAGGCATTACAGCAGTAGTAGAGATACCAGAGCTGGTGTAAAAGCAAACTGACTGTTTTGGTGTGTTATAGCTCTGCTACTTCCAGTTGTAGTTTGGAAATCCCTGTATCATCATAGCGGTCTATTCCACTGAGACTTGCTTAGACTTAAAAACACCAGGAGAATTTTTTCACTTTGTTTGGTTTTGTTTTGAGTACCGAGTTTGTTTATTCACTGTGAACACCGTCTAAAATTCAATGTTTTTCCAATCAACATCTTTGGTTACAATGATGTTGAATGTTAAAATGAAAAATTAAGCAGTTTTTTGTAAGGACCTTACCTCACCTCAGCTATCTATGGTATACTTTCTATAAAAAGACTGCCATCCAGACAGACTCTGTAGAGGCTTGTATTTATATATCGTGATTACAAGTACAGAAATCCAGGTATTTTAATGTATCAGTCATTAATGTCTAGGAGGTAGGACATTATATCCAATGCCATCTCCACAGTTAAAAGATATCACCTGATTTTTGTGAAACAGAAAGAAGAGGAAAAATCTATTTAAGCTTAATGTTAACAATGATAAATACTGTCCTTCAGGATGCAACTGAATGTTTATCTTTCTGCCTTTGCTTGAGGCAAGATGATTGGGTGACTCACAGCACTAGGAAGGATGAGTTTGGGATTTGTGGAAATGTTTGATGTTTCATGGTAACTTTTGTCAGTCCAATGCTATCATTATCGTCTTTTTAACTGCACCATGTGCAACCAAGTGCAGCCAATTCAGATAAGCCTGTTGTCATAAGTTTAGGTGTAAATATCTTTAAAAATGAATAGTGGAAAAATGAAAATTAAAGGCATAAAAGTTAGCCTTCGTATGTACAAGAGGGTTTGAGTTACAGCTCCTGGAGGAAAAATAGCTCTAAGTCTCAAACTTAAGACAGTATTATTTACTGGTTTGTTTTAGTTTCAACTGCAAGTGTATTTTTTATGAAAGAGAAAAGTCTAATACATCAGTGATGAACTGCTGCACAGATGCATCTTCTATGCCACTGTGCTCAGTTTTACACCAGGATAACTCCATTTATGTACAGTAAATTTCTTACTGAAAAAGATGGCTAAAGCCCATAAAAATAAATTGCCTAAGATTTTCTGTTAAAAAATATTTGGGGGCATTTTATGGAGAAACTCCCGGTGCTGACATTAGGCAGATCTTTCCAAATCATCTGGGCTCAGGAAACACCCTGTAAAATTCTTTTCAGGTTTAGCTGGCACTTAATATCAAGAAAGAATTCCAATTCTCATATTTGCATTATGAGTCTGTCTCTCTAACCCGAGACAGAGTCCAACTCATACCAAAGAGTAGATGGGCATAAAGGTTCCAGTCTCACTGAGGGTCCACAAAGCCACCAAACAAAGCTCACCTAAGGTGAGGCAGCAGAGCAGTGCACCAGGTGTGCTCTCAGGGAGCTCAGCAGCCCAATGTGGTACAGGGTGACAGTTCCTCCATGGGATAGCTCTTTACATCAGGTGGCAGCAGTTTGTGTGAAAAGTTCAAGTTCAGACATTGATATGCCCTGATGCATTGCTAGGCTTCCTGTTGCCTCCTAGTAGAACAGTGGAGAAAATTATGCTCAATTCAAACCCTCAGTGAAAGAACGCCTAAGCTTAAATTGCCAAATCGAAAATTTGGAAATCAGCAAATGCCAAACATAATTTTCATGCTGCTTTTATACTTTCTGTATCTAATGCTACCATCTTCATTGTTTTGTAACATCCCATGTTTCCAAGGACACCTATTTTATTCAACACACATACACACATATCAGGGAATTCACTTGTAATTGTGCAGTGAATGCTGCTATTATAAAGTTTGCTGAGAGCAAAGTAAAAGACTTGGGAAAGCAAAGAAAGGCACTGGTGTTGGAACAGGTGTCCCGATATCAAAGTTATCTGTATTTTCTCCCTGTCTTTGCCCTTTGCAGATTTTTGAAAAAACTGAAACAAATTACATCAAAATATGAAGAGCCAGAAAAAGCTCTGGGTTCCTCTGTGGTACTCAGGTCCTCTAGGAGTGACTGGGAGCAGAGCTGATCATTTCCTGTTGTAGCACACAGCTACAGCATGGCTGTTCAGAGTTTTTGACAGTAGACAGGCGCAGACGAGATGAAGCAGCAAAGAGCTGTCAGAGGGAAGGCTCTGTCATTATTCCACAGGGACAATGACAATTCTGAGGGATGAGAACATGCTGTGGGGCACCTTACAAACTGGTTCTTGTACCCCATTTGAATAGACTGACCGGCTTTGGAGAACGTCATGGCTCATTTCTAGCCTGCACAATTGTTTACTACTGGGTGCTGAGTAGTGCTGAATGGAAAAGTTTGTATGTCCCTGGACCTCATCCCAATGTGAATCTAAGCCTTGGCTAGGGCAAACACCAAAACCCATGAGCTGGGAGCATTCCAAAGCTACAGGAGATCGTCGTCATCTGAATGAGTGAAAATAAAACCCTTTAGTCTTTGTTTACACGTTTATAAGGGTGGATTTTTAATAACACAGCTAATGGTCATGAAACTAGGATATCCATGAGTGGACCCTCAAAGGACATGTGGAACAGAAAGGACTTCAAAGAGACAAGTCATCCCAAGTGTGGGAAAAGGGCAGGGCACACCGGAACAATGAACTGTGGTTGCAGGTAGCAACATTTGTCTGCATTAACTTTCCATAATTGATGTTACATAGGAAGAGAGAACATAAGTGAAAAGCATTGGGAGACAGAAGAGAAACAGCAGGTAAAGGAAGTTTCAGAAGAGAAACAGCAGGTGAAGGAGCACTGATGAAGAACAGAATAGGAAGAAGATGTAAAAGTGACAAAGAATCCATCTGGTTTCCCCTATCTTCCCCTTCCATCAATCAGAAAAATTCCTGTGTCATTTTCATGTATAGGTTCTGATTACCTTCCTGTTCATAATGTTGACTTTGTTCCTGCTTTCCCCACTGTGAAAAAGCAAAAGCCACAACACCGCTAGAATAAACATCAAACTGGGCCCAAAGCAACATCAAACGACCACTTAATTGATTCTTGTAGTATCAGAATAAAACCATACCTTGGCTGGAAAATGACCTGAGTGATCCCACTGGATTATTTGTATAAATGAGTGTTTGTCATTGCCCACAAAATTTCACAGCTAAATCCTTATTGAAACCTACAAATAGAAAAGCAGATTAAAAAAAAAAAAAAAAAAAAAAAAAAAAAAAAAAAAAAAAAAAAAACACAAAAAACCCAAAACCAAACAAAATAACAACCAACCAACAACAAACCAAACAAACTTGTGTATCTTGTGTAAATGTACATAACTCCACACAGACTTCACTTCCTAGCTGTATTAATTTGCACTAATTGCAGATCTGCCTGAGACCTTTCTACCTGAAACTTACAGATGAAAATCTTCATTCTGCATTTCTTGCATTCCTGAAATTCATATTCAATTAAGAATTTATGAAAGGAAGGCTTAAAGCCTAAATTGAGCCATTAATTCTCTCTTGTGCTAACAGATCATGGCAGATTATAGAGAAAGAAAACAAGACAAGGAACAAAAGACTATTTTTGTGAAACATAAATTATCTTTGACCATACACTCCCTGGGAGGTGGGAAATGCCATCATTGATTGTTTGTTAAAGTCACTGGGTATGAAAAAAAACCTAATGGTAAAACACTGTAGTTTTTTCCTACTATTAAATTATCAATAATACATAACCTGAACAGCAGCTCAGAGAGAGCCATATGCCCAAAGTCTTCTGTAATTTTTGTAACTTCATTAATTGTCCTGTTAAAGGTTATTATTATCTTTCCTGTCCTGATTTTCAGCTAGGGTAGATTTCTTCTCACTAGCTGTCATAATGCTGTGTTTTGGATTTGGAAGAGAATGGTGTTGATAACGCACTGATATTTTGGGGTTTTTGTTAAGTCTTGTTTAATCCTAAGTCATGGAGTTTTTTTCCTTGTCTCATGGTGTGCTAGTGAGGAGGGATGCAAAACAAGCTGGGAGGGAGCATAGCTGGACAGGAGACCCTGACCAAAGGGATATTCCAAACCATAGACCATCATGCCAAATAGACAAACTGGGGAGAGTTACCTGGAAGGGGCCAATCTGTGTTCAGGGAGGGGGAGTCTGACATTGGTCAGCAGGTCGTGTGCAATTGTATTGTGCAGCACTTGTTTTTTCCCTTTGTATTACCATCATTATTATTATTATTTACCATTATTATTGTATTTTCCTTTATTTTAAATTATTAAAGTGTCCTTATCTCAACATACAGGTTGAACTTCAATTCTTGTCCCAGTTTCACTGGGGTTGGGGGGAAGGAAGAAAGGGAATATTGGATAAGCAGCAAAGGGAATATTGTGATGTTTGATCTCCAGCTGGGCTTAAAATCATGACATCCCCACAAACCTTCCCCAGTAAGAGGCAAACTGCATGTGTGTATACATGTTTTTGTTATCTTAGCAGTCTTGTTGGAGCTGTGTGATTGCCTTAAAAGAAAAGTTTGGAAAGCAGCTCAGCAATGGCTAGGAGGAGAAAGTGGAAAAAGAAGATTGAAAAAGGAGAGATGGAGACTTGTGAATGCATTTTGGTTCTGTTAGAGAAAATGAAACTGAAAATCTGCAAAAGATTGCTGAAGAATGAGTGGGGATAGGGAACTGCCAACCATACTTGGGATAAGGAGGAACTGCTGTGCTTGGTCTGAACATTTTGCTGTGGTAACTACATTTGCTGACCATTAGGAGAGAGGGAACAACTCCTTTCTCGTGTCCCCCTGAGCAAGACTTTCAGCCTGGCATTGCCATAACTGTGGGCCTTGGTGAAAGGCAGGGGCAGTGGCAGATGCCACTTTCTGAAGTGAACTGCCCCCAACGAGCTGCAGAGCAATGTCAGGGGAAGAGGACAGGTATCGGGGACATGGTAAGAAGAGGAGTTTGGCTGGCTGCAGGATCAAACGAGTGTTGTGACCAAGGCAACAGCTTGCAGGGCCATTGGCCCAGGCCATCTCAGTGGCAGTGTGGAAGGAAAGGCCACATGCCACATAATCTATAGTCAGTACAGCTGTGACATTGTCCAGGTGCCCAAGATGGACACTAGTGACAAACCCACTACTTCTCCAACACCATCCTTCAGTCCCTGCATGCGCTCACCATTCATTTTAAACAATTGCAGCAGAGATGTTTACACCTAAGCTAGTCAGGTGACATGCTTGTAGGGAAAAGAGCAAAACCAGTGCTATTAGCACACAACTTCGTGTGAGCTATTCTAGGCACCTGCAGTATGTATGGTGAATCATACTTTGAAAGTTCCTATTCTTCCTGTTCCTCCCTCTAAAGGAATCTCAATTTGGTGAAATGTCTCTATGTTTGGCGAGGTGAATCTAAATTTTTCAGCCCATCTACTTAGTCATTCGGAGTAAAATATGCCAGAGATGTGTGTGAAGGAGTAGTTGCAGTTATCCATTTCAGTCACAGATTTTATCTCCTCAACTTAATCATATGAGACAGCCCAGTCATTTTGATTATGCTCTTTGCCTGACTGAAATGGCTAAGATTTGTTTGCATGTAACCACAAGCTCTGCAGCTGCAGTTAACAGCTTCAGCACAGATTATACAGGTGCCTGTACCCATTATGAAAGGAAATTTTTTAATCATTTAAGCTATGTTGTTAAAATTGTATCCGAAAAAGTATTAATTAATCCACTCTGCATAGGCATGCCACTCATCTGCTCAGAGGCCAATTAAAGTACACAATGGAAGACTATTAATGAACAATGCCTTTAATGCTGAGCGGAACACTTATGGCTTGATAAATAGCCACATTTTATTGGGCACTCTTTTTAAATGCACCGTTTGAATACAGATAACAGCAGAGCCAGTTGACTTGCAGATGTTGCTTTCATTAATGGATTAATGTGATGTGTAATAAATTATACTGATTACCATTAAATCAAACTCCAATAGATTAGCTGACATATTTAAGAAACTTAGTCATTTTCTATGTAATGGTGACAAGATGACTCATCAGTACGACACTTTATAGACAGAAGTAGCATTTTTGCGCACTGGCAGACAGTTGGCTCCTGTAGCACCTCTACAGCTTGACTTTACTTTGAGGTTTGCTGGTTGATCCTATTTAATCTTGTCCAATGTAACAACAGTGACCAGAGGTGAGGGAAGCATGGTCTTGGAAGATTTCTTTCTGTGAGATTTCCTCCACACTACCTTCAGAGGCAGTCACATCTGTCTGGCTCTGCGTATATCCACTTGTACGTCCTTGGAGAATTGTAGCTCAAGGCCAAATTCAACACAAGACTGCTTAAATCCTTATTACTGCCATCAGTACATTATAACAGGAGGCCCAAGAATTTTTCTCTTAACAAGTTGGTGCTGACATACAAATATGAAAGGTAACTTTACAAAAAACTAGAAGAGATAAACTGTTTTTGAATACTTGTTTGTGCAGTTTTTTCTGTGTTTTATTTTTCTCTAATGGTCTGGTGCACTTTCTCACCTACTGCCCTTAAGATTTCAGTATGGAAGCTAAGAAATACTCGGTGATTTTTCAGTATAATCTTGCACTGTGTACTGACTACAAGGACAAAGTAGAAAAGTGTATACCATAGGGTCATTCAAACAATAGATGTCCTTGAAGAAAGTATTTCTCTCTTAAGGGAAATACACTGGTGAGATAAAGCCACATTACAAATAAATATTCATAGTTTCAACATGTTCCTAGATATAGCCTAATACATTATCTTAGAGGACAAAATCTCCTAAGGTTCATGGTAGGCATCCTCTGTTATCATCCTGAACATCCATCTCACCACTGCAGCACTGCAAATATTCTTACTTAATGCGCAGCATTATTAAGGGAAAAAGTGCCTGTACTATAAAAAAAACATGAACTACCTTCATTTTTCACACTAAGGGATTACCAGTGAGGTCCATTTCATAGGATGTCAGCTATAACAATTTAGACAAAAAATACATTTTGAAGGGAGGCAAGAGCCTTTTAAACCTTTACATCTAACAGTTTATGCAATATCTTCAAAAGAAGAAACTATATCTTAGAAGAAACTATATCTTAAGGGAACCTTGACATTTTACATGTGAGCTTGCAAAAGGAAGGAGACAATAAAGCTCTGTCAATTTTATACAGTCATAAATCCTTGAGTTAGTTTTATTTTAATCTCAGACTATTTTACACTAGGTACCTGCACATGTGTTTATCCAGCTGTGGTACGAATGCACTTGAGGACTTAAAAATAGGTTCATTTTTGGGCCCAACTCATCTTCCACAGGTATGTGCAGAGATAAAGATGCAGCATGAATGGAGTGGCTTTTTCCAGATGACAAAATACAACACCTAATATTTGTATATGGGTGTGGAGTTATACCCCCACTTAGTAACCATTTCCCATCTTCCCTCAAAGCAAATCTACATCTCATATTTTTCATTCACTTCACTAAGAGAAGGTTCACAGAACTCTGAGCACTTCTGAAAATCCTGCCCCAGAGGAAAAGGTTATACGGTGATGTCTCAAAGTGAGGGTGAGTGGGGGTGGCAAATATATCAGGCTAGGTTTATAACTACCTTTTTTTGTGTCCTTGCAGATTCATTTTTTAAAAAAAAACAACTAGGATCTTCCAGTTTATTTCATTTGTTGAGAAAAATATAAATGTGACAATGTAATCTCTGAGAATTCTCTTACTCTATGGAGACAGCATTCTCCATTTCATTTGGTTAATACCCTCATCAACATGCTTTATGTTCATCAAAGCATCCCAGTGGGCTGGAAACATGTAGCGGATGGCTTGGTAACCCTTGTGTCCTTCACCCCATGCTTGTTGGGATGTTAAATCTTCTTCATATCCCCAGTGCATCAACCATTAGTTTGGAGGCATATTTTAAGGCTTTTATTCACAGAGGCTTAAATCCTGATCAAAAATTTTCTGAAAACATCAAGGTCTCTGCTGGTTGCTTAGCCTCTTCAGAAGATGCTCTTGTCAGCATGGTCTGACTCATCAGTCTATTCTCACACTGATGGTTTATTAGAACAAAATAAATGAAAGATCCCGCAGATCTGGCAAATCAAGATTTTATAGCCAGCGTGTGTTCTGCACGCAGCACTCACTCACAGAAACTGGACAAAAAAATCCCTCCTTCCCTTCTTTCCAGGCAAAATTAATTTCTCTGTTATAATTCTGCTTTCTTTTTTTCAGTCTCCAGGCTGGCATCTGGTGGCTTAGATTACCAGAAGGACCTTGAGGCAGAAGGTCAGCCAGGGGCACTGCTGGAGACTTCAGCAGCACAACACAGCTGCAAAATCCCCTTTGCTGGCAACCCCTCAGCTGGCAAGGCATGTGCAAAGAATGAGCCGTGTGCCAAGAGTGAAGGGATGGACAGGAGGCATGCTGATTATTCTCTCAGCAGCATCTACTTAGTGCATCTTTTATGATGAGCTTGGAAGGCTCTCATGCTTCACTGAGTCACCCTATCCTATAGTCTAACAGAAGAAGCTGAGAGCTGAGTGAAACTTACCTACCCTTTTCTGTCCACAAGCCCCCGAAGAGTAGCATTTGGAGTCATGCCCTGGATGAGGCCAGATTCGTTGCACAAAAATTGTGTTTATCTTCTAGCTTGGTCAATTTTCCAGTTGGGTGAAATCCACCTAATGTAGAGTGTTATAACATTAAAATAGAAGTAAAATGATATTATAAAAATTATTATTTTCTCGCATTGAGCATATTAATAACAAATACACTGGCAGCCTTGTTCTGTACCAGACCTTTGTTGTCAGAAGGGGTTAGCACCCTCAGCTTTAGCAGAAGGACCCACAGTGCTGAGGTGAAATTAGCATCCTGTTACTGAGAGAGGGATCCAAGAGTAGGAGAGGCAAAGTAGAACACAATCCCACAGTCCAGACTTGGGAGACCTACAGCTGCAACATGTAAAAAAAGATCATGAGATCTGACTGAAGAACTTTGTTATTATCCAGTTTCTAACATATATCAATTTATTTTCCTAAAACAGAAAAACATTCACCGATGGTGACTAACAGAGATTTTTTTGAAATACAAATAAAAAATAAATAGATTTATTACAGACAAGATTTTGTTCCTCATATTTCTTGTACAGAGTCTTGTGGATTAGAAAAAATAAGCAAGGCCCTATGCTTTCATACCACCCAAACCCTGGGAAGAAAAAGGTAAGCCATTACAGAATAATCCGTCAAAAATGAAAGCACGTAGTAAAGATGTGGTTTCCTGACAAAAGTGTGTACTTTTCAATGAAAATGTGCTTTAGAAAGGGCAATTTATCAATCAAAAAGTACTTTAAACTACCTTTGTGGTTTTATGCAGAAGAAAGACCACAAACACTTTATAAATCCTGGATTGTGGATACAATGAGGTACACAGACGAGATGCTGCTGTTTTGCTAATTTTCCGATTCATAGGCAATGTGCTCTGCTTATGGCAGGATGCTTTTCATATTTTTGGTTCATTAAATTTACCAGAGAAGAGGTACCACTTTTTATGAGATCCTCTATATCATTCTGCTGTTGATAAAAAATTTGGTATGACTTATGTAAGTTTTTGTTTGCTTGAAGAGAGAGGGTTTAACAGTACACACTGTAGCACATATGATCCAAATTTGATTGTAAAGGAATTCTTTTCTTTTTAGATATCTGCTGCCAAACATTACAGATTTCTGCATGCATTCTTCCACTGTTAGCAACCATCACAAATGAGTGACACAAAATATCACACACATTGTCATACTATATGAGAGGACACAGCATATCAGTGCATATTCTGACAACAGTTATGGGTTAGAAACATATTCTAGGAAAATATTAAATAGCCTTATTACTCTGTGTCTCTTGGCTGATGTGAAATCAGACATGGGCTATGGATCTTTTTATTACACCAGCTGTTTATGTCAAGCTTGGGGCGGTCACAGCAATTAGCGTGAGTAATATGCATAATCTTTCCAACTCACTTACCATCGACCCTGGCAACAGCTCACACAAATGACATGAAAGACAAAGTCTGCCTCAGATGCCTTATAAAAACCTCATCTTCCAGTTGAACCCAAACGAATCACAAGTTCACAAGAAATTCCTTCAGCTCTATTCTAGGGAAAACTAGTTTGCTATTCATAGAATCATACAATCTTAGAATAGTTTGGGCCTTTGGAAGGGACTTTTGAAGTCATCTCGTCCAAATCCCCTGCCATGGACATATTAAATTTAATATGGTCAGAGCCCCTTCCAACCTGGCCTTGAATGTTTTCAGGGTTGGGATATCTGTCATCTCTCTGGGCAACCTGTTAGCTGTTTGTAAAAAGTTTGTTCCTTATACGTAGTGTAAATAGGCCATTCTTCAGTTTAAAACATCTACCCCTTATCCTATCACAACAGGCCATGCTAAAATACCCATGTCTTTTTTTTTAAACCTGTTTAAGGGCTTTTCGGTAGGTTGTCCAGGCTGAACACTCCCATCTCTCAGTTTTTTCACACAGGAAAAGTTCTCTCTGATCATTTTTGTGGTCCTCCTCTAGATCTCTGGAATTCTTTTCAGGAATAATTGAAAACACAAAGAAAAGTGTTAAGTACTGTAAGTGATTTAAGCCTAAGAAAATAATGGACCTCCTTAATGAATCAGGAAGTTTCTATTTCTTTTTTAAAGAAAAATTCAATTCACCCATATTTTGTATACCAAGGAATAGTCTGCCAGACATGCAGAGAGCTGAAGAACTCCTGTATACTGCTATAAATGAAAAGAGAAACATAACATCTTCTCAAAGGCACAGTGAACAGCTGTGTATTGAGAATATCCATTAAATAGATATCTAAAACAGAATTAATTTTTGTTCATTATAAATTCATAATAGGCAAGTCTGTACTTTTCATGCTGACTCTAGTTTTATGCTGTCAGAGCTTTTTAACTATGCTACATTGCCTCAGCACTTCATTTTACTGCAGACTGATTGTGTTTCTCCAATGGTTCTATAATTCCTCAAAAAATCATCCCATGGTAACAAAATAAATACATTTTATGGAGTTATTTTTTCCACAAAGTAAGTTTCAAAAATCTTTTGAAGACTGCTAGGTTTTGAAAGATTTTATGTATATGTTTGTTCCCCACTGGTTCACTCTACCTTCCCATGGAGGAGAAAAATGCAAAAAATTTTCTTCTAAGCATAGACTGATCAGCCAAAAGGGTTTTGACCTTAAAGTAAATAAGTATTCGTATCATGAACATGGTTTTAATACATAAAGTCTTGCATTTGTGAAGATTTCCAGGTAAAGAAAAAGAGCTTTAAAGAGCTCCAATAGCATTATTTTAATACTGGCTTGAGTTGTAGAGTCCCTGTTGATTGCCTACATTTCCTGTGGAGGACCTTCAGGGATATTCCAGTTCACACATTAGGAAGAACATTTGGGCCTTGAAATGTCCTCTGGGGTGATTCAACAAACCTGTTTAAGAGCGCCCCATGCCTGACAAACATTGCAGAAGCCATTACATAGCCCAAACAGCAGTACAGCATAGCCCACACCTGCTCCTTTCCCACCCCACTGGACTTGTTTACTCAAGTTTGGCACATCTCTTCAAAAAAAGTCTGTTTATCTGGTATACCTCACAATTCAAGTGTCCCAGGGATCTTGCCTGACGTCTTTGTCCTGGGCAGCAGCCATTATTTCTGGTCCTCAGTGGGAAACAAGGATGTATTTGTGGTGTCATCTTGGCTTCTGCTGTACCGCAGGGAAGGACATTAGCTCCTCAGCTCACACCACTTGTGTGAGGTGAGGGGTCCTAATCCCCTCTTCAGCATTTACTCCCCCTGCGCTTAAAGGGTGCTCTTAGACCCTCTGGCATGAACAAGTCCATGTGAATGGGTCCAGATTTGCTAGCCCCTGCTTTAGCTGCTTAGAAGACACAGACAAGTCTAGTGGGAACAGCAGGAAATGCTGGAAAGCCAGGGTGTGGTTTTGGTCCAAGTAATTATTTTTATGCTGTAAACCCCCACATTCTGTGTGATGCAATGCATTGCCTTGCACAAAGCTGCAGGTTGGTCATCACAGGATGTGGGTTACATGGCTGAGCCAGGCTGGAATGAAAACACCTGCAGCTGCTCCAGGCATGGCAAGGGCGCCCTGCCACAGGTACACCAATGTGCCCAGCAGCAGCAGCAGGGTAAGCACTGTGATGATGAACAGGATTACTGCAGGATGTTCTGCACTGAGGAAGCTTCACAGAGTCAGTCTGGGGGAACCTTAGGCTGGTGTGGACAGAGACCCTTTGGAGACTCTTCAACACACCCTGCAATAAGGATAAGGCTGCAGTTATGTTTGCAGGGCCAAAGGCAGTGGCACAGTGTTTATGGCATAAATAAACTATGTCCTAATGAATATGTCCCAGTGAAAAGAATGGAGCACCTCCCTTCACTGAGCCAGCTGTCTGTGTCCGCACCCTTCTGGGAGCACAGCCCGTAAGACCTTGCAGATCTGCCCAGTTCCGGCGCCCAGATCCCTGGTCCCAGGCCCAACTGCAGTTAGGATGTAGTTGTAGATGAGTTAAGAGGGTTACAGCTGTAAGGTCAAACCTCAATTCAGTGGGAACAATTTTATAGTTCAGTCACTCAGTCAACGCTTCCTATTGATTTGTTTTTCTTGCATGGGTATCACAGGCGTGAGTCTAAAGTTTTCTGTAGAAAAATTCAGTTTGGAAATAGCTGCAGGGAGGTTTTGGCAGGCATAAATGCACACAGCCTTACTAACAATTTTTCTTCTGAGCCCCATTGGAGGAAACAAAAGATAATTAAAGGTAGTTAGAGGCTGAAAAATACTGTTTCAGAAAGCAATGTGTAATGATGGCTCAGACGGCTCAGTGATTGCACTGCCTTTGTAAAGATACAGTCTGCCCTCAGGCCTCAATCTTCCGGGCTGAACATATTTGTCAACAGCTTGCTAGCACTGTCTAGGTGGCATTTGGCACCACTCAGAATTGGGTATAAGAGCCGTGTTTGTGGCAATGATATACTGCATTCATGAAGTCAAATTAACTCTTCCAGTGAACTTACAATGATATTGTACTGCACGGACTCTGTGACGTACATATTTCCCTGACTTCATCATATTTGGCAATTCTCTGTGTACATTGCTGTGCTGGATAAGCTTGTCTGATCACAGAAATTAATTTTCAAAGGTATTTTAGCTTACATATGGGAAGCAGTATCTGAATTCACAAACTCAAAAATTCCATGCATTTAAAAATAAAAGAGAGGGAGAGACAACTGTGTTTCTGAATGTTTTCTGCTGTCTAGACCACAAATGAAAGACACCAAAATGCTTTGGGAAGTGCTTTATTGTCAACTGTTTGGTCTGTTGTATTGCCCAGGTAACCTTCAGCTGGACTTGAGAATCTTGTGTAAGACATCTTACTTAATTTGTTTAGATTCAACCAATCCCTTAAATAGTCTAAGTATTTTGCATGAGATTCCTATAAACCTCCATATTTTCAATAATCGTAAGTTTCCTTTGACAGTAGGGAAAGTTGCCATGATACTTGGATATGTCTGTATAATCAGATTTTCATCACCTTTCAGCAAAGAGATTTTTTCACTCTTGCAGAAGGTGTGTGTGGTGAAAAAAGTCTGTCTCCAGAAGATACAAGACAGCTCCCCATTAAAGACAAGTAGCAGGAAAACATGAAGGAGGAAATGGAGATCCATAAAGCATTTTCAAGAATAATTACTAGTAATCCTTGATTACACTGCCAGGAAGTTCAAGGTGAAGTGAAGAGTCACTGTTGCAAAACTAAAGAAGCCAGGGAGAGCAAGCAGATTTATGTACTTCTAGTCAGCTGAATTAGCTAAAGGAGTTAAATACAAATGTGGATATCTTTTCCCTCCCTGCATTTATAGTATTGAATAGAAATCAAACTGGCAGTTACTTCTTGCTATTCTGCTTCTTGCTTTTTGTCTGCTGCATGTTTTGTAAACTATATTGCACAGGGTGCATAAATATAGTGACCAGCATGTAGGCATCACTCCCTTGTTTCCACCTCATGTTCTCTTTGAATGGGTTTTCCTCTGGACTGATGTCTTTTCATCTTAAAGTGAGAGCACACACCTGAGTCAGAGCAAGGAATATAAAAGAGGCAGCTTAATGCAGCCAATGATCAGTATTCAAGACTATCAAACATGATTTGCAAAAATGCCAGTGAGATATAAATACATCAATAAAAGGGATGTAAATACATCTGCCTGCCCTCCAGTCCTGTGGCTGCAGAAGGATGAAGATGGTACTGTAACTGTGAGGATTTCACAAAGAGATTATTTCTTCCCGTCTGATTTTATGTGTTTGTTTATTTAAGTCAAACTTCTTTCAAATGTTCCACAGCATCATGGAAGAGAGGAAAGGTGGGGACAATAAATTAAATCTTTGTCTTGAGTAAGCATGAATGCTACCTGCGTAGTTTAAGGAAGGAAAATCAGGGTGAGAATGCACTGCACAATTAAGCCTGTCCAGGTACCAGCATCTGAAGTGACTCACCTTTTTATCCCATTTCTACACACAGGTGCAATAAGCTGTAAAATGCAGTCCATTATGTCAGGAGAAGATTTTCAGATTCCCGACTTAAATATAGGTGGCTTCAGTCCTGCATAGCTCTGAGAAAGATCCTTTCTCCTCTCTACATGTAGCAGAGAAAAGTGGGTGAAAATTACATACCAGCATGACGTTGGGAGGAGATATAAGAGGAAAATAATCTAATGGAAAGTAAATAATATGAAGACTCTTACTTTAGAGTATACTTTGTTAAATTCACTGGTCAGAGACCAAACTCCTCTCTCTGTCTCTGGTTTAAGATTTATCACACTCTTATTCCTGATCTAATAGTATCTATCAGCCAGGGCCAAATTCTGACTTCAGCAATTCAGGTGAAAATTTAGAGCTGCCTGAAGTACTTCTGCAAATAGATTTCTTGTGAATGTATGGGGGTGTAAATTGAATACAGTTCTGGTCAATATCTATACCTGACATCCACCTGTTCTAGGAACTCAAACTACAAGTGCTGGTCTAGAAGCCATCCAGTTTCATTATTAGAATTGTTTTAATTTTGTTAGGATCCAAAATATTCTGTGTGCTTTTCAAACCAGCAAAAGACATAGCATGCAGAATGTACAGAGTAAAGAGAAAAAAACAAAAGGTGATGGAAAGAGATATAACACCTAATCCAAGGGATGTCAGTAGTAAGATGAGTTTTATCAGAGATGTATTTTCCTATTTTAATTATAATTTTAAAAATTCTTTTTTTAAAAAAAAAAATTTTAAAAAAAAAATTTCCTTATTTTCCTAAGGAATTGGAGCAATGTGATTATTCATTGACTTAGGGGTCAGTTATGCAGGGAAAATGTTGAGAGTTCTTTTGTCTTAGCTCTTGCTAGGTGCAAGGGATTCCAGTCAGGCTGTGTACCCTGTGTAGTTTTGCTAGGGTCTTTAAAGGGTTGAGTTCATGTTGCAACCTTGGCACTATTTAATTAAAAAGTCAATCAACCATGAGACATACACTCATTGGAAAGCAGGCTTCATTAATTCTGAAACTGGTATTCATAAACAAATTGATCTTCCCTCTCTGGTTTTCTTTCCATGGATCAGTTCTCACACCCTTCTGACCACCCACACCAATAAATCATCTTTACACAGAGTGTAAATCAGATTTACATCCTCCCTCCTGAATTTAACAGATTTGAACCTTCGTTTCAAAAACGCTTTTGGATCTGGTTATTTAAGAGTCCAAACTATGGGTTTGAGCACTGTAACGAAAAGGCCTATCTCAACAGCTCCCCCTCACCATCCTAACTGCTGTTGGTGCAGAATTAACATGCACTGGGGCAGTTTGCTCTCTCCTTTTGCATAATGAAAGTTATGCCTTGCCCTAGCATTATAAACAGCCCTCCTTGTGCACAATTCCTTGTGATAAGCAGGCCTTAAAGATCAAGACATGCAATCACTGGACTTCATTCCAAACACCCTGAGAACTGGCAGGGTCCACCAAGATGGACAGTTCTGCGTCAAGGAAAGGGACTTTTCCTGATTATATGTCATTACTGTTTTACACCAAGTTTTGCTGCTGCCAAAGATGTGACCTCAGCATAACTTAAGCATATTCATGTCTATCTTACAAAGAAAAGTTGGCAGTGCTGTGAGGACTTCTGCAATTTATGGATTAGTGTAGGCTGTAAGTCGGCTTAGGACTGGAGGAAAGTGTTTGGAAAGCTAATATCAATATTCAACTGCATTTGGTAAAGACAGCTTGGGTGTTTACAAAACCTTCCATCATGTGTTTCACTGCAACATAGAGAGATTTTTGCGTCCCTGAGGAGGAAAGTGCTCAAAGACTCTCCACACAGTAAATGTAAAGTACATTTGAATAATTCTGTTGTTCTGATGTTGATAAAATAGTTCTAGCAGAAGCAATTCCAGCATACATCCCTTCATGCTACGAAAACATGTATTGCCAGATCTCAGCCATTAAGGTATAAATGTTTGAGAAAATTTTTGGCCAGAATATACACCAGGCTAGATTAAAATTGAATAGCATTTTTGATCCTTTCTCAAGAAGCATTTCTCATATCTGTGTTCCACTCCCAATCTGTCAGATGGTTTTCCAATATTAAAATTTTCTTTGCATGGCAGCCATCCATAAACTACATCTCTGTGTAGAACATAGTTTTTAATTGGTTAAGATTTCACTCAGGTCTTCTTAAGGTAATAGTTGCCACCTGTATACAAAAGGCAGATTCAATATAAGGTGCTGAGGAGAAAGTCCACCCCAGATGGCATTAAAATGCTTAACTAAGATTCTGTTTCTTCTGCTGCTCCAGAATGACTCATTGCTCTCCCCCGCTTTGCTCCTGTCATGTCTGGGTGACATTTACTGCTTCACTTTCAGCCACATACTAGTTCCTGGGACAGTTCTTTCCCACCTGGCTTTCTTATTGTATATACATCTGGAAAAAAAAGACACATCTGATTTTGTTTATAAAGAGCCCTGTCATTCAGGGCTTTTGTCATGCTCCTTGGAACCTGGCTATTTCTAACCATCTTGAGTGGAACGCAGGGATCACATCATCTGGAGATAATGAGAAGGGAATAAACTTATCACAGTACAATTGAAAACAAAGTTGCAGTAATTGAGAGTATAGCTTTTCTTCTTGGCTTCTCTGAGGAAACCACTTTGTTTTGTACCAGCATTTCAACCACTGCAGAATATTACAGGGATGGAAGGGGAGCCCTGAATCCTTGAGTTCATGTCTGAACAGTACTCTTAAGACCACTTTCTTCCTCACATTGTCTTAAATGCACACATAAGGTTCAGAGCAGAGCAAGAATTTGCAATGGTCTACTTTGCAAGTAAGTACAGGAATTGAGAGAGAGGTGCTGAGGCATGGACTAAAGCAAGGACATACCAGCTCTAGAAGAGATTTATTTTGTTCTCAAGACCTACTGAGCAATTCCATATGGAAGATTAGTTGAGGCCCTCCAGATAAGAGGTTTAAGTAAAAAGAGTAGGTGGAATGAAAATTTTGTAAGAAGCAGATTTATTTTGGCTGCCCTATATTTGTGGGCTGTTTGAAGAAGAAAGATGGGAATGTGGAGGAGGTGGCTGGGATGGTGAGCAAAGGGTGCTGGCATAGGAGAATTCTGGTGTTGTTAGAAGACCATTTTTACCCAAAAACCTCATCTAAAAATTGAAGCATTAATAATTACTTTCTACACCTCAAAGGACTGTGGTAGATTAAAGTTAGCTGAATGACGGTTGCCCCTCTAGCCATTTTCCCACTCACACTTCCCACAAGACAGAGGTAGAAAATACAATAAAAAAGAAAAAATCATGGGTTCAGGTAAGGACGAGGATATCACTCACCATGGGCAAACAGACTTGATTTGGGGAAAGCAATTTAATTTATTGCCTATTGCTAACACAGTAGGACAGAGAGAAATGAAACAAAGCAAAACCAAAACTAGAAACACTTTCCCCCCACCTACAATTCTTCCCAGCCTCAAATTCCTGACTCTTTTGTCTCCTCCTCTTAGCAGACCAGATGAATAGGGAATTGTGGTTAGGGTCAGTTCATAACACTTTGTGTATGCCAGTCTTTCCCCCTCATGCTGTTCCCCTGCTTCCACACGGAGTGCCTCCCATAGGATACAGCTCCTTACAACTTTCTCCCATATGGGTCCTTCCCACAGGATTCAGTTCTCAAAGAACTGCTCCAGTGTGGATCCTTTTCAACGGGGTAGAGTCCTGCAGGAGCTGCCCCTGGTCCCCTGGTCACAGGTCCTGCCTGCAAACCTGCTCCTACGCGGAGGTCTCTCTGTGGGCTACAGCTCCAGCATGGCCTCTCTGCAGGCTTCATCTTTCCTCGAGGCATCTCCACCTGCCCTGCCATGAGGTCCTTCACAGTCACTGATGGGCTCTCTTTGGGCAGTGACAAGTCTGTCTTGGAGCTGTCTGGAACTTGCGCTGTGTGACATGGAGCAGGTCCTAGTGTCTTTTCACAGAAGCCACCTTGCAGCCCACCCACTGCCAAAACCTTTTCAATACAAAAGGACAGCACTTCTTGTCACAGAAATTATCCAATGGGTTTAATGTCTTCAGCTCTAGTTATGCCAGTGTAAACGCTTTCAGTAGCTAAAGAAAGAGGATTCTGCTGCACTGCCCTTACAAGAGGGAAAGGCAAAGAGGAAAAGCTCTGCCTGCTGTAGGCTGGTGAGAAGAGGTAGAGAGGGTCTTGAACATTGACTCAGACAGGTGCTTCCATGATGGGACTGGAGTGTGGCTGAGAGGCAGCTTGAAGAAGGCAAGTGTCCAGGCTGAAAGCAGGTAAGCAGCTCCATCTATTAAGGGAGACAAAGGAGCAAACCAATTCCACCTTCAGTACCTGAGAGAAAATCTCTGAGTGATCTGCCAGGAGCCTGGGAATAGTCCCAGTCACTGCTGCCATCTGCGCATCCTCCTGCCCAGTACGGGGGCACCACAGCATGGCCTCTTACAGTGTGTTTTAAACACATACACAAATATATATCCATATACACATGAACACTTAAGTATATATATATATGTATACTTTTATCCTGAGGCAGAAATATTGAAGCCGTCTTACGCCAATCCATGTCCCAACACATCTGTGCTGGCAAGCTGTCAACTTTCCTGTTGCTGAAGATAACTGGATTACTGCTCAGTGGAGAGACTGATGGTAAAGGTAGTGGCAAGAGGTGACTAGAAGAAAATAGCTGTTTGCTGCCATCAAGAGCCATGTGGATGACATCTGTAATGTCATCCATTGCCTCTGTTGGAGGTTGAGGGG
>VZTX01017459.1:1396-28845 GCA_013400915.1 Pardalotus punctatus
GCTGCATCCAGCCCTGGAGCCCAGCACAGGAAGGACAGGGAGCTGCTGGAGCCAGTCCAGAGCAGGGACACCAAGGGGATCAGAGGGATGGAGCAGCTCTGCTGTGAGGAAAGGCTGAGAGAATTGGGATTGTTCAGCCTGGAGCAGAGAAGGCTTTGGGGTGACCTCATTGTGGCCTCCCAGTGCCTGAAGGGAGCCTGCAGGAAAGAGGGAGAGAGACTCTTGACAAGGGCCGGGAGTGACAGGACAAGGGGGAATGGCTTCACACTGACAGAGGGTCGGTTTATATCGGATATGAGAAGCAAATTGTTCCCTGTGAGGGTGCTGAGGCCCTGGCACAGGTTTCCCAGAGAAGCTGTGGCTGCCCCATCCCGGGCAGTGTCCATGGCCAGGTTGGACAGGTTTTGGAGCAACCTGGGATAGTGGGAGGTGTTCCTTCGCATGGCAGGGGGTTTGGAACAAGATGATCTTTAAGGTCTTTTCCAACCCCGATCATTCCATGATTGTGATTTCTTCTGCTCTGACTCCCTAGGCTCTGTTTCTTAAAGGTGTGCAGGTCTGCTGCTACCCTTGATAATCTCTGGAATTGATTCCCTGTAAAGTTCAGAGAACCAGCTGCCCGCGTATGCTTGTTATAAGAGGGCTCCAGAGTCTTCCTGCAGCTTTGTTTTCTCCAGCATGGAGGTGTAGTTGTTACTGATAAATTATGCTGCATTTATGGCAAATTTAAGATATTACTTCTCTTACTTTTATTCCAGATAGCTTTGTCTTATTAAATACTGGCAGCATGGTTGGAAATGACTACTTTAAAATGTTTTTTTAATTGTTAGAAAGTCTTTGTGTGTATCGTTTTGTAAAGAGTCTGTGCTGTACTGTATGTAACTTTTTACATTCAGGCTCTGCTGTTTCTTGTTGGTATTTATTACAATAACATTTTTGAAAATTGAGTAAAATGATTATTTAAGTTTTTGTTGTTGTTTATGGTCTCTTTCAGTGGAGAAACAAGATACAACAAAGACAAGATACTGCAAGGTCAGTAAGATTTATTCTGGTAGCTGATTAGAGATGGAAAATCATGGTGAAATCCTGTCACCAACTGCTCAGACGTTATTAAGGAATAATTTTGTAAACCTTAAGAGACTTTATGTGTAAGCCAGGACATGACTTTCGTAACTTTACAGAGGATTTTAAGTCACCCTTCACAGAACAGCCTCAACAGAGGCTGATGCATTTCTCATTTCAAAAGGAGTATTAGAAGCATTCCTTTTTTTATACAGGGAGAATGGTTGCCTGTAATCAAATGAAGTGGTAGCAGCACCTTTTACTAAGGACTCCAGAGCATTGCATAGCACTGTGTTAAATACCAGTAATATGAAGCTTGGGAAAAGGGCTTCTGGGACAAGGAGCTGCGAAGGATGGATAAAGATCCTGTTATGAAGGAGGCTGTTGCCTTGAGAAGGGAATCCATTACTTGTAATAAAAACCTGCAGTAGAGCAAGGGAGGATGAAAAGTAAAGATTGCTTAAATGCTGGAATTTTTCAATCCCAGCTCTTTCTAGGAAGGCAGTCTTGATCAGACACATTTAAAATTAGATTCACTGACTTAAAACCAGACTGCTGACTGGTACACCCAGAACTGAACACTCTGAGCTGCCCAGATGTCTACTGTAGGAAAATCAAGGCTTACTGCCACAAGGAACCTAGTGGGTTTGTACTCTGAAGAAATGAACTTTCTACAGTGCTTCATATTGTGAGGAAGAGTTGTGCTTCCAGATTTTCCTCCCATTGTGACATTGCCATTTACAGTTCTGGCAACATGGATTTGAGCTCATAATGAAATGAATAAATAATATTCCCCTGCTTTACATTCTTAAAACTATTGATGATGTCTTCTGAATTCCTTGCTCCTTGGGTCAAATGGCATGTAGTGGGTTCCTGTCCCCTCTCCAGTGTAGAGAGAACATAGCTTCTTTCTTTGAGCAAGCCTCTTCTGTTTTGAGGGCTGTGAGGCCTGTTACCAGCACAGTGGGGTCAGAGGTCTCACATGTGTGAATTACAGATGAGGTGCTCAGAACTCAGGTTCTGAACTTCTGGTGTCCTGTCTTTTGCTGTTGGATTGTACATTTTCTGGATGAAAATAAGGTTTTTTGTCTTTGTCCTGAATCTGATGGGAATTTCACTCTCTCTGTGTTGGCTTCCTGCAGAACTACAATAGGTGAAAGCTGTGGACGTAGCGATTTGTTATACATTTATCCCTCCGACACAGTTCTGGGTTCTCCTGCAGACTCTGAGCTGTGACAGGAGCGCACTTGTTTCACTCAGTTGGGTTTCCAAAGTGTTGCTTTTCTCAGCATTGTCCTGGAGCTCTGTGACCAGTTGTTCTCACAGACTTTCTGGCTGGAAACACTTTTTGGCGAGGTTTGCTGCTTTCCAGCCTGGTTTGTTCCAGCTTGCATGAGTGTTAGTGTCAGGGTGTGAGGTGGAGAGGAAGAGACCACAACAGTTTGTGTTTGCATCTCGTTCTCTCAGTTGTATTGTCCTCTTTCTCACTTACAGTTAACTCATCTGTTTATAGAGTTTCAGCTGTGAGATACTTCTTGCAGGGAGCCAACCAATGACTCTTCTAAAAATAGTCACATTTATTAAATGTAGGTCTCTGTTTTATGTTTAAATTTGCCATAGGTATAGATTAATATAAATATCATTGATAATGATCCTTCTGTCTTCCTAGGCTTTTCTCCTTTTTATCATTAAATTTGTGTGACTCAGTTTGGGGAAGAACAGAAGAGTAGTGACTTTTCCCGATGCTTGGCTTTACTAAGGGAGAAAGATTTTATTATGACTGGGCAGTTTCTTTATTGCTGACATGCACAGTCAGCTGCAAAATGATCTAAAATTTGCTTGTCTTAATGTTGTGGGGTTTTTCTTTTGTAGGTCAAGGAGTGGATGAGCCACTCTCTGCAACTGGTTTCAAGCAAGCAGATGCTGCTGGTTTATTTCTTAGTAATGTGAAGTTTACCCACGTCTTTTCAAGTGACCTCCTTCGAGCTAAGCAGGTAAGTGCTTCTTAAGGCAACGATTGCCTTCCAGACTTCAGCATTTATCTTCTGTGGGTGATGCAGAAATAATGCAGTGACAGAGCCAAAAGCTGTCTCAGCCCTGGAGGTGTCCAAAGCCAGGTTGGACAGGGCTGTGGGCAGCCTGGGATAGTGGGAGGTGCCCCGGCCCATGGCAGAGGTGGGACTGGATGATCTCTAAGGTTTCTTCCAACCCAAACCCATTTAATGATTCCATGATTTGCCATTATTTTATATGTGCATTGGTTTTTGCCAAAGGAGTAATGGGGATGTTGAGGCATCATACACAGAAATGAGTTTTTCTTTGAAGAAGCAGATCAGGTTGGCTGTGACATTGTTGTACTGTCTCGTGCACTGTGGATGTGTGCTGTGTTCTGAGGAATGCAGACCAACACAGGCAAGATCAAGTTTTGCTGTGAAGTCAGTACAAGGATCATTAAACATGCAGAGATGTTGGATTTTGTCAGGGATGTCACACCTCTTGCCTTGATGCAGTAAATATACACTGTAGATTAAATAAAGAGGAAAAAATGTTAATTACTGAGTGGGGTTCCATGGGACCTTGTGTGCAGAATTATGAAATACTCAAAATTAGAGAGCCAAAACTTAAAGTTGGAGATCAGCTGTCCTGGGAAGGTCATGTCTCCTGTGGAGGCCCTGTCTTTAATTCTCTCTTCTGCTACTGATTCTGTGGTTTCAGGAGACATGTGGGGGTTGAAACTACTAAGCCATTCTTGCTTGCTTGCTTTTTGTGCATTTGTTTAGCTAAAAGTCCATGAAGCTGTGCTGTAAACCAAATCAACAACATACAGTATAAATCTTCCTTTTTTTCCTTAAAATATGCACCATCAACATTGTTCATCAGTTTTGCAGCACAATTCCAGAAACTGCAGTAGCAGCACAACTTAAGCTGAAAACAGAAGAGACAAGGAGGGAAGAGTAGAATAGTTGGATATTTCAAAAATGCAGAATAGCTCCCACAACGAGTCACTTCATTCACATGTGTAAATGGCAGTGATGATATTTTAAAACATTAAGAGTGCTTTCTGACTTTCATAAAACAGTCTGTGCTGTGTGCCTGCCTTATGGGAATTGGTTTGGGATTTGTTTTCTTATATTAGAGACAGCCTTTTCCATGAGAAGCATTTGCACTCTCATAATGTGAAAGACCTGAACTTTTCCTTTGCATACAGGAAATGTGTTTTGCCATTTGTTTGACAAAGCTATCCAGATGTTGGGAAAGCTTTCCCAGAGATGTGTAAGGCTGAAGTTTCCATGTGGTTGGAACTCCCTTACTTGGCAGCTGCAAGTCTGTGAACGGCCTGTTACTACGCTGTCACTTCACAGCTCAAGTATCAGAGGAATGTACAAGTTCTGTTGCAAAATAGGAAATTCCTGTGTATAATCATACAAATAACTATGCTATGCATGTACATAAGGAAGTGGATTCAACTCTGTCTTTATTTCTACTTATTCTTTGACAGAAGGTTAAAGTTCCAACATAAAGTTTGTCCTAAGGAATATATTAAATGTGCCAATAATGCAACAAGGGTGCTTATTTGTGCCAGAATCCAGGAAGCATTTTCAAAGGGAGTTCTTTAAACATCAGTTTGGTTGGTTGTGGATGTTTGCAGAGTCCAAACTGTCTGTGAAGCCAGTGCAGCCTTCACACTTGGGTGCATGTAAAAGCCAGGAGCAGGTCAGCTGTCCACTAGTTCCCAAGAAAGGCAAGGAGCTACCAGAGAGGATCCAGTGGAGGCCACAGAGATGATGAGGGTCTGGAGCATCTCTCTTATGAGGGACTGAGGGAGCTGGGCCTGGTTAGTCCAGAGAAGACTGAGAGGGGATCTCATTAATGCATATAAATATCTCCAGGGGGTGTCAGAGGATGGTGCCAGGCTCTTTCCAGTGGTGCCCAGCCACAGGATGAGGAGCAATGGACACAAAGCAAAACAGAGAAAGGAAGAACTTCTGTACACTGAGGTTGGCAGAATCCTGGAGCAGCTGCCCAGAGAGGGCCTGGAGTCTCCTTCTCTGGGGACATTCCAAACTCCCCTGGACACATTGCTGTGTCAGCTGCTCCAGGTGACCCTGCCTTGGCAGGGGGGTTGGACTGGGTGATCTCCAGAGGTCCCTTCCAGCCCTAAGGATTGGCTGTGGCAGCCAGACAGGTGTCTGGCAGATGTGTTTTCAGTTGGATTAACTGAGTATTTTGGGGAGCACAGCTGTGAGTCTGGCCCATGTACTATATGTAAAGAATGTGGAGACATGATTGCTCTGTGTTCTACTCAAGAGAGGATGTGGCTCTTGACCCAGTAAACCCCGCTACTCACCTCTTACAGGTGCTAAGTGTCTTCAACTGTCCTGAACTTTGAATTGTGAAGGAACTGCTGGAATGTTGCAGCTTTTCTTTTTTTATGGCCTGGCCTCGGCCATCTATCCAATTCTGACAGACTTTCTGTTTTGTTGATGTGGGTTGTGGGGTGCTGCTGATGGGGTTTCCTTGGCTGCTGTGGTGTAAGATGGTCGGTCTGTTCTCTCCCATTGATGTAACTGTATATTCACTTTTTAGACTGCTGCTGCAATTCTAGGAAAAAACAAGTTTTGCAGAGATTTGGAAATCAAGTACGACACAAGACTGCGAGAGAGAGTAAGTGCCAAAAGAAATTGTTATCAAATATTGAACAATTTGAAAATGTAACTTACTGCTGATGCATATCTTGGCTTATTGAATGGTGGATTTAACAGTGGAGAGCACTGTTTGATGTGCTTTTAATCACTGAAAACCGAACTATTCACATCAGGGACAATAAATTGTTTGCAGAATGGTGAAGTAGAGCCAAAATGTAGTGATGAGCATTGTAACTGTGGTTCTTTAAAGATTTAAATAAGGTAAGATTCGGTGTTTAAGGAGCAGCGTGTGATTGTAGCATTTCCTATTTGAATCTTTTTTCTCACAGAAATTCCAGTTCTTCCTATGAAATAAGCAAGCCTTATTATTTACTTTTAATTGGGAGGGTACTTGTGTGGTTTTGTTTCCTTTTTTTTGTGCCTTTTTCAAAATTTCTGAGTTGAAAATGGATCCATCCTCTCTTGTGAAGACTTCACTGGTCTGTAGAGAAAGTACTGGTTTCTTATATGTGAACAATAATGCCCTGTAGCCTTTCTGCAAGTGAAAAGTAAATGGATTTTATCCTCTTGTAAAGGGCTACATACAGAAGCACTTGCACTGTGAACTCAATCACAAAGACACTTGAATTTTGTATGCTGGGGATGAGTGTCAGTGGAGGAAGAAATCTCCAGGCAAAGATCGGTCTGAAGGTCATGTTTTGAATGTCAGTGCTTTAAATGAGATGCTGCTCTTAATGTATTTGTCTACCCAGCATATATATCTATATATATCTACATATCTGCTATTTAAAAGGATGTGTACAAAGATACTTCCTTGCCCAGAACTGGGATAAAATGTAAAAGGTAGCTAAGCCTTGAGAATCCAAGAAAACAAAGCTGTGAAGAGCTGTTTGCACCCTCTGGAAGGGTACAGGAGACCTGACACATCCTGCCAAACCTCCTTTTTCTCTTACAGAAATATGGTGTTGCAGAAGGAAGGCCTTTGGCTGACCTCAAGGCCATGGCAAAGGATGCTGGGGAGCAATGTCCGTCATTCACACCTTCCGGAGGAGAAACACTGGATGAAGTATGGTATTTACTTATTTATTTATGCCCTGCTTTCCAGGCTTTTTGATCTGTGCAATTGCAGCTATTGGAAGCTTCCTACTGAGAGCTCAGCCCAACCAGAGATATTTTCTAAGCTAAAAGCACTGCTTGACCTGACAGCAGTGGCTGCCAAGTGGGGAATCTCTTTATAACTAAAATACTGATTTTGAGATGGACTCCTTATGAAGCTCTTGCTTGCAGGATGATGATGGCAGTTCCTCTCTGGAGGGCAGTTTGTACAGCAGTCAGTAACTTCTGAGCCTTGTCTGTGATAAATTTGTGTCTTTTAACTGAAGTAGTTCTATGTCAGATTTCTGAAAGGCAAAATCTGTGCTTGCTTCACAATGATCTCTGTTCTTCACAATGTTCCCTTCTGGCCTTTCCCTGCAGGTGAGAGAACGTGCGAAGGATTTTTTTGAATTCCTGTGCCAGCTGGCTGTTGAGTTGGAGCAGAAGGAGCATGGCAAGCCTAGTGCACCAGGCAGGAACTCAGGAACATCTGGACAACACTTTGTTTTCCCTTGGACAAACCACTGCAGTGAGGTGGAGCCAAGCTCTGAGGGCAGCGGATCTTCCATGATATTAGATGCCAATATTTTGGTGGTGAGTCACGGAGCCTACATGAGGAACTGGATTGGCTATTTTGTTTCAGGTCTCAGCTGTACCTTACCAGCAAATTTAACCAAGTCCCAGCTGTCTTCTGTCAGTCCCAATACAGGAGTCAGTCATTTCATTATAAAACTTGAAAATAGGAATTTGTTAAAACCTGAAATCACATGTGTCTGTCTGAACCAAGACTCTCACTTAGTGGATGTGGGAGCTGAATGTGTAGCTTCAAAAGTGTTTTAAGAGTCTCTGTGGGAGGAAAGTGGGTTTAGATCATCATTTTGCTAAGCTTGAGAAAATTATCTGTAGTAATTACTGAGATTGACTGAATTGCTGACACTTAACTGCAAAAAGAGAGACATGCAACTGCTTACTATCTTTAAAAATACAATTTGCATGGTCTAATGTTCAGTATAAGTTGGCAGTAGCAAAATAAAACAAATATTCTCTGTTCTCAGAAACATAATACTTCCAGTCACTTGCATATCTGCTCCTGCAGCACATATTTAAAATTTTTTCTTTTTTGCTTTTTTTACTCCATAATTATTACTTCATTATTCCTCCAATTACTCCGTAATTATTTTGGTTACCTCCAAGTGAAAGAGTTGGGGAGGAGAGAGGAGTGGAGAGGAAAGATGAGCTATACTGTATTCTTGTTTTATTACAAAATACTATATTGTAATATGAAACATACAGGTTGTCTTAAAATACATTTTTGAATGCAATTGTATAACCTAGGAAGGAGCATTGCCCAGTGGGAAAGGTTTGTGCAGAGCCAGGGGATATGGATGACACCAAATATCTGTGAGACTCTGGGCAAGTCTCCTTTCCATTTGTAGAGTGGGAATGATGACAAACCTACCTCACCAGGAGTATTTCCTAAGAAATTGTTCAGGTTGTCGAGATCTCTGTTGAAGAGCACTGTACACAAAGTATTTATTTTTAACTGTAAGCAGGATGAGAAACCTCATGTGCACATAGTAATGGTCTCTTTTCTGAAAAAGAAACTTTCTCTCTGGGATGAGTTGAACCCATTCTGTCAGCTGCAGTCATACACTTGATTCTATGAATAGTTTTGCCTAGAATGGGGCAAGTTTGATTGTTTGACCATTGTTGGTGTTAATACTGCATTCTTTCCCCTCTGGGGTGTTTGTGGTGTTACAGTGTGAGCTTATCTGGTTTATGTTATTTAAAATATTTACGTATTTTCCCCTCATTTGCATATTTTAAGCCTGTTTTAAAAAAAAAAAAAAAATTAAAGGCTCCTGAATAGAATTCCTATTTCATCTGTATTTCTTTTGAGGTAAAAATCTTTCTTAATATTGCCCTGTGAAGCTTTGCTCAAATCACATAACCTCCTCTTTTTCTCCTGAAAAGTCCCAGGCTGGCATTTTACTGTGAAGAAGACTTAGGGCTGATGTTTAAAAGTGTCCAGAGCTCTTTTTCACAAATTAAAGAATTAATTCTCAATGTACTGAAGGAAATAAGCTGTGTTCACAGGAAGATTTGTGAACAAAGACTTGTTTTAAAATGTCCACAGCTCTTTTTCACAAATAAAATAATAATTCCTTCTCAATATACTGAAGGAAATAAGTCTTCACAGAAAGCTAAAATGGGAATATGGACTTTCGCATGGACTCCTCAAGCTCTGTGAAATGCATCTGCCTTGAAGGCTCCTCAATACTAAATTGATGATCACAGCCAATGAAGATAGAAAAGCTTTAATTATGACTTCTTACAGAGTTAATGGTAGAGAGTGGGGCAGGAGTTCATTCAGAATTTGTCTGTCCTGAATTTGGTAGTGCCTGTTTATTTCAGGAAGGCCAGTTACATAGCAGGGATTCTGTCAGTGTTTTAAACAGCTGCAATTTCCCGGAATTGCTGTGTCTTGAATTTTGTCAGTCATTCTATTAATTCTTGTTGGAGCCAGAGTAATGGAGTTGAAAGTGCAAGATGAGTGGAGATGTGGCACGTTTTTCTCCCTAAGTCTGTCATTTTGTCAAATATTTCAAAACACACTAGTAATTGGTGTGCTTCTCACTTTAAAAGGCTTCTTTTTCTTTCTTGCCTGCTCTCAAGCAGGTAATTAATATTTTGTTATTGCTGCTGGTGCCAATAACTTAGGAGAACATTTACTTCTTTGTTAAGTGCTTTGCCACTGCTTGGGTAACACTCTTCCTGAAGGGATTTTGGATTCTTCCTCAATAATATGCTTTACCTTCTTTTTTTTATTTATAGGTTGTTAAAATTTAGACCCATCCTAAGAAACCTGTTTGTATTATTGTTTTCGTTAAGTTACTGTTACCAAATTCTTTCCTCTTGTAACTCTCACACAGGACAAGCAGATGGTACAGTGGTGCCTAACAAGGAAAAATACCAAAGGGTGAAACCACTCAGGTTTTCTAAACAGCTCCTATGTTAATGAAGTAACATTTGTGAGTGAAAATAAGTCAGAATCTCCCAATTCAGACTTCGTCAAACACACTAAAATGGTGCAAACACATCTGCCAGTGGCCAAGGGAGTACAAGCAGTCAAGAGTGTCCTGCAGTAGTCCAAATGTGCTTTTTCACTCTGTATCTGCACTTGACATTGCTGGAGCCAGGACACCAGCCTAGGTGAGCTTATAGCCTGCCCTAAAATAGTCACACTTGTTATTTTTCCATTGTTATGTCAGATGTCAAGTTCCCTCTGCATTAAAAAGCCACTAATTTTGGAAGCTTCTGAAGATAATCCTAAAAGCTGTTTGCTTCAGGTCTGTGTATAGTACTCCTCTTTTTAAGTTTTTACATTTACACTGAGACAAAATCTTTTTTTGGTCAAGTGTCCCTTGTGCCTTTTTACAGTAAATCTGTACAGTTTATTTGGATCATGGGAAAGGTGAGCTGCAGCAATAGATGCGTCTGTTAGGAATAGTAACAGAGCATAAATATTTGAGGTATTACTCAGTAATGGCAATGGATGCTGGCTCCACCAACGTCATCTCACTGGGCTGCTTCACCTCAAGCAGCCATCGGGCAGAGAGCTCTGGTAGTACCACAGTTTCCTTCCTCTAAAGTAAAGATATTTTCTCTGTTCCCACAGTTCTGTGTTGAAAAATGTTTTCCAGACAGAGCCCTGCCTTTGCAATTGGAGGAGTTTGGAGGTTTTTTCCTTTTTTCATTTAGAACAGAATTTAAATCAGATGCATTCTCTGTTCAAGCTTTTGGCTGCCTCAAATCCACAGCCCACATGCCTGGACTTAAACTATGTCAGATTTCCCCCAGATGTGTTTTGCTTCTGAGGGCTTTGGCCATGAGACTGAGGTTTTTTGATCTATATAATCCCAGGTAAATGGCAGCTGCCTGGGTACAAATCAACTACACAGTGAGTGAGCTGCTTTTCTGGCATCCACAGATGCAGTAGAGCCAGTGTTAGGGATCTGTGTGTGTGTGTGTGGTGATTCCAGTGCTATTCACTCCTGTGTGGCAGATCTGGTGTCACTTGCAAACAGCTCTGGGGTTCCTGGGGTGCAGGGACCCTGTGTGGCAATGGATTATTTACCTGAGTGCCAGAGGCTGGCAGCAGGGCTCCTGAGGGCACAGACAGTATGGCACAGGAGGGATAAAACCTGGGAATCTTGAGTTACCAGAGGAATGCACCTGAGGTCCAGGCAGAACTCCTTTTGGGGCATAACTGGGTGTAATGTTCTTTCCTTCTGGTGCCCAGTTGGGTGATCCAGCCACAGCCGAATGGCAGAGGGTGATGCACCAAACATAATTGTAATTTATCCTGAATATGTTTTGGAAGAGCTGGCCATTGAAAAGTGAATTTACTTGAGTTAAAAGCTGAGGTAAAAAAAGGTTTGATTTCAGAAGGGCAGGAATCACAAAATTAGTTTTGGAATCATACAATATTCTGAATTGGAAGGGACCCACAAGGATCATTGAGTCCAACTCCTGACTCAGGACAGTCCCAAGAATCACACACCTTAATTCTATTTCTCCATAGGAATTTAAATAATGGTAAATGCAACAAATTCTGAAGGAGAACGTAATTACACACAAAAGAGGTAAATGAAACCTGGAACCTAATTGAATGACTTTTTACCATAAGTAGTTTGCATTAGACTAAATGTGTAGTTCCTTGATGAAGTAACTAATGTATAGACAAGGGAAAAATGAAATATGATCTAGGTGAATTTTAATTGAATGCTTAATGCCACAGTAGAAACCGTCAGGTCGGCTGGAAAAGATAAATGTTGCTTAGGAGGAGAAAACATTAAAGTAGGTATGCAAGGAATTAGTGGGCATAAAGTAGTAATGTCCAAGGTCAAGCACTGAGCTGGAGTAAAGCTGCTATTTAAGTTCCTCAGGGGGCAATTTTTTGGTAATGACTTGGAATGAAAATAGAGGAATGTGGAAATATTAGTGAGAAGGCATCATCAATAATTATGTGGGGCAGAGGAAGAAATTATGAACTTCCAATCTTACTCCCGCTTGAGTCTTCACAGGATGGGTCCGGCTGGAAGGGATCACAGGGGGTCATTCTGATATCACCTCCCTGCTCCAGCAGGGCCATCCCAGAGCACACAGCACAGGACTGTGCCCAGATGGTTCTGGAATATCTCCAGGGAGGAGACTGCACACCTTCTGTGGACAGTCTGGTCAGGGCTCGGTCACTGCCCAGGACAGAAGTTCTGCCTCATGTTCAGGTGGAGCTCCCTGGGCATCAGTCCCTGCCCATTGCTCTGGTGCCATTGCTGGGCCCCTGGAGCAGAGCCTGGCCCTGCTCAGAGCCCTCCCTGCAGAGACTTTTAATTTACTAAGTCTCTTTTACCCCAACATCTTTGAGCCAGGATCACAAATAATTCCCAGCAGGACTGAACTGACAGACCAGTGGTTTTCCATTGCTGAGACATTCCCAATAGAGGAATGTCTCAGCAATGTCTTTCCATTCCAAGACATTTCCCAATATAGTTGAAAATCCCTTTATGGTGAGTCTAGACCTACTAAGACACTGTTTTTCTCATCACCTTTCACAGAACTTTTGTATTTGTGCTGCATGAAATACCTAGGAAGCTGCAAGCCTGTGAGGCTGGAAGTCACAGGGAACAGCAGCGCACAACCAATTTTGGACACTGGTACTACTATTTATTTGTTCACTCAAGTAGTTCTGGAATGGGGAACTTGAACAGACAATGCAGAATCCACCATTTGGAGAGAATATAAAAGTTTATTGGTACTTTTATAAAAGGGAATAGTCTCTATAAGACATTATTATAAATATTTATAAATATTCTGCAGGATTTAAGACCCAAATAAATAAATAAATAAATATTGTGACATAAATAAGTAATGCTTTCTTACTAGCTGGTGATTGCCAGCATCTTCATTGAAGAATAAATTCTTTTACATTTTGATACAGTTGCCTATAGTTACAAATACGGTTCTTTGATGAAAAATCCACTGTGTATTCAGTCTTAGCTTACTTATCCCGTGACTACTCATAGAGTGAGCAGCCCTACTTGCTCTGTTCTAATGTAGGAATATAGAGGCAGTCTAGAGATTTAACCCCACCAACATTTCCCATCAGAATTTAATGGGGACAGAGCTTTTAATGATTCCAGTTTTTGTAGGTCAGTTGTGTCAGAGACCTAGCTCTGTGGCGCTTCCAACAGTTAATGCAAAATGCAAACTCTGCTGGTGTACTTGAAGTCCAAAGTTCTCAAGGAGCAAAAGCCAAGAATAATGGTATAGGAATCAAGTAAAGTTATCAAATGAAAACTTAAATAAAATCACACCTCTCCACTGTCTAGACAGCAAGTTAAAAAGTCTTGCTGTATTTTGAATAAGCAAGAAAAAGCAGAACAGTCTGCCTGCCTGCAATTCACTTAATTTCTTAGAATCACTCCTTCATAAATTTATCAAAACCATGATGAGTTTAGAAAAACAAATTCTAAGAGATAGGGCTCTTGGTCTAATCGTGATCATTTGGCTTGTCCTGTGCTCCTAAGTATATATATGAGTTAGGCATCTCTCCATGGAGGAAGACTGTTCTAAGAGCAGAATCAGGACCTGTGACTTTTCCAACATAATGAGTTGGATGTTGTAGATAAAGAGGTATCATGTATATATACATATATGGGGGAGAAAAGGGATTATTTTAAATGCTGTCAGCAGGACAGAGCCCGTGCTAAATCCAGAAAAAAATAAAATGTAAGCAAGAAACACAGGGGGGTCTTATTGTGATTTTGTTGCATTGGTGTAACTCCAGTGGCTTCAGTGAATTACTTCATGAGAAAGCAAAAAAGAACTGGACCAGCATCCAGCCTAATGTTTTTGTGTGTTGCTATGAGCACACTGAGGAGAAATGTACCACTTCAAATTGTTGTCAGGCTGATAAATACTCTAAAGAAACAGAGCAGAAGAATCTGTGTCTTGACGTGCAAAAACCAGACACAAAATAAAAACCTCTTCTCAAACATCAGCCGCACTGGATTTTTGTGCTGCTTATCAGTGCCTTGCACCCATTTTCGGCAGAGTTCATCAAGAATGACTTTTTCAAAGTGAACTTACCCAAAGCATAAACCAATCTAGGGAAAAGGTTTTGTCAACATTAGAGATCTCTTGATTAATTTCACTCCTACAAGTATAAAGCATCTGATACCTGCTCAGAACTCAATACAAACATGGATGCTAATTGGATATTCCTTTTCTAAATACAAACCTAATTTTCACTCATTAGATGAGAGTCTTCATTATACTCTAAATATTAATAGTTTCATACTTATAAAACATATTTTTTCTATTTTCCCCCCTGTATAGTTCAGCATTATGCAAAACAAACAATTCCGTTTAACACACTATTCATTATTATTAATCCTGGTACTTCTCTCTGGGTTGGAAATATGCAAAACTAATGTTCTTTATTTCCATATTGTGATGCTAGAATGTAGAACTATGATAGAGAGGCACTTGAGAGAGAGAAACTCTCCTCTTTTTTTCAAAACCTCAGCTTGGATTCAGTTTCAGAAATTGCTCTTTTTCCACAGGACCCTTTGATCCTGTCCTGTTGTCCTGTCAGTTCCTCCAGTTTTACATGTGTGCTGTTCCTATGATAGCAGAGTGGTCATTTTTTTGACTCATATGGCTGAAGAGAGAATGAAGCTCCAACTTAAAAGCTAAAACCAAAGAATCACAGAATGCTTTTGGTTGGGAAAAGACCTTAAAGATCATCCAGTTCCATACCCCTGCCAGGGCAGGGACACTTCCATTATCTCAGGTTGCTCAGAGGCCTGTCCAGCCTGGCCTTGGACACTTCCAGGGATGGGGCAGCCACAGCTTCTCTGGGCAACCTGTGCCAGGGCCTCACCACCCCCACAGGGAACAATTTCTTCCTAATATCCAATCTAAACCTACTGTCTATCAAAATGAAGCCATTCTCCCTTGTCCTGTGACTCCAGTTCCTGAGCCCCTCTCCTTGTAGCATCTTAAAATACTGGATATATGACATACATAGTAATTTTTATATAATAAAATAACACACCACCTGACAATTTTGTCTGCTGTGCTTGGACAGGATGGTGCTAGTAAGAGGATTCCCTGTCTCTGTTGGAATCTCAGATGCTCCAGGTCTCTACATCAGTGATATAACATCAGTTTCCCATTTCATTAAAGGGATTTCTTTTTTTTTTTCTTTTTTTTTTTCCCCCGTCATTGATGCAAACTTAAGGTGATTCAGACCCTAAAAGGTTTGGTTTGTATTATTCTTTTAAAAAATGGATCTTCCTTCCAATAGAGCTCCAGCTGGAAAAATCCAACTTGTACTTAAAGATGACGGTTTACTGACAAAATAAGATTTGAAACAAGTATTTTTTCCCAATGTCTCCCAAGTTTCTAAGAACCACTTTGGCATTCAGGCTGAATGTGACAGACAGTTCCTTTTGTCCCTGTCTTCACCTGGCGAGTGTCAATTATCTCGTGCTGTAGAAGCGGGGGCTTGGGTATCTCCTGGCGTCCATCATCGTGTGGGGATCATCAGGATTCACCACGTCATTCTGGTTGATTCTCACGGGTTCCCTGGGCATGTGGGGAAAGTCTGCCGGCTGCTGCAGTGGGGAGCCAAACACTGGGGTCTTCCTCTGTGGGACCAGGATCTGGTGAGGATCCACTGGATCAACATCTGCACTCCTGGTGTTTCTGTGGGGCTCGGGGGTGTTGAACCGAAACAGAGGGATCTCATTCCTCCTGGACAAAAACTGTGAGTATGGTGGTGGATTCATACCAGGGGAGAAGGCCTGTTTGACTCTGCCTAAGCTCACCAGGAAGTGGTGTTTGGGGGATTGGTACACATCGTACCCATTTTCCAAAGTCCTGTGGTTGAACACACAGTCCTCCTGGCTGAAGTAATGCTGAGGGAAAAAATAGGACACCTGTGAGCAGAGCGATCTGGTGAATTACAAACACTGGTTAAAGAGGGAAAGAGGGATGAGATGTTGCAGCAGGTGTTTTTGTAATCTCCCAGGTCTGTGTCTGATCCAAATGTAGATCTGAGTTGCATGTTTGTGCTTGCAGGAAAGGAATTTTAATGATAAATCCTGTTCTCCCAGAGGGTCCCAACCCACGGCCCTGTGCTACAGCAGGAATTCAGGTTGGTCCCTCTCTGCATCTCATTTTGCCCTCATTTACCCGCGCAAGATCTCAGATGATTTTTGTCAGCTCTACAATTCAATACAATCAAAGAAGAGGGGAAAGTTTTACCTAAGTGTCAGATCCTCTCATACATTTGCCCCCTCCACCTGCAGCTCCCCAGGCTTGCCCTAGCTGGGGAAATGGGCACTGCAGCAGCAGAATGCACCAGTGATTCAGCCTCAAGCCTTAGGAAAGGACACTCACCGAGCCAAATATATTTCCTTTCACGTCCATACACAGGTAGCGTCCACTCTTCACACCTGTGATTATTACTGAGCCAGCACCCTCAGACTTGATCATTAGGGCACCTGTTCAGAACAACAAAAACATCTAATCCAAGATCCAGTTCAAGACTGCATTTACAGATCCACGGGTGCTCTGGCTGGAAGTGACCTCTGGGAGTCCAAACCAACCTCCCACATGACCTGGGACTGTTTCCCACCCTTAATCAGGTTCACTGTGGCTTTGGAAATCTCCCAGGATGGAGAGCACCTCTCTGGGTGCACCTCTCTGTTCCAATGTGAAACCTCCCAAAGACACAATTTTTCTCTCTGAAGTCCCAAAGCACGGTCTGAGTGCACTGCCCTCAGTTCTGCCATTGCCCACATCCAGGGGGAGTTTGTCGTCCTCATCTCTGTGACTGCCCTGGGGTATTTTATCAGTGGTGCCCAGCAATGGCACCAGAGCAATGGGCAGGGACTGATGCCCAGGGAGCTCCACCTGAACATGAGGCAGAACTTCTGTCCTGGGCAGTGACCGAGCCCTGACCAGACTGTCCACAGAAGGTGTGCAGTCTCCTCCCTGGAGATATTCCAGAACCATCTGGGCACAGTCCTGTGCTGTGTGCTCTGGGATGGCCCTGCTGGAGCAGGGACGTGGGACAAAGGTGACCTCCTGTGGTGCCTTTCAACCTCAACCAATCTGTGATTCTGTGATTTCATTACCCTTAACATCCTTTCTGCTGGACTAAAACCACAAGCCTTTCCCAACAGCTCATGATCAAGGCCCCCTGAAAACCCTCTGCCAGACCATCTCCACCTTCTCCTCCTCTAACTTGAACTCGGGTTGCTGTAATGCTCCAAGAGCAGTGTCACTGGTGCCAGGTTAAGTGGGAATAACAACTTTCCTTGATCTCCTTGCATTTGAATCAGTGCCTGTTCTCTTCTCCCACCCAGGAGATCTGTGCACACCCAGGCCATGCCACCCTGGTGCAAAACTTGTCTGGTGGCTCAGGGGCAGCAAATCAGTCACCCTCCCTCTCATAATCCCTTTTGTTGTCTGATTTCCACCCTTCCCACTCCACCATTTCAAACCCTGCTGTACTTGTTTCATGGCAGATATGGGAAAATGTGGTACTTGCTTTCTGTTGTTCTCTAAAATCCCACACTGGTTCTTGACCAACATACCAAAAATTAGTTTTATAAAATCTTTAAATACATAGGACAAATACCATGACAGTGTCATCATTCCTGTGAGTGTTTCATTATCAATTCCTCCAAAAACCAGCAGAATATGATCCTTTTTTGTCATTCATTAAACTGTGATTTTAAAAACATCCTTATTTACATATGTAAAAGCTTCATTACCTAGCCTTAGATTTTTAACTGAGTGTATAAAATAGATGTAATACTACTACTACTGCTGATAATAATAATAATAATAATAATAATGATAACAACAACAACTACATGATTTTTGGGTGCATAGCTACTTGTGATTTGAGTGCTGTTGAGAGAAGTACTTTTGAAAGAAAAGAACACTAAGTCTTAAAACCCCCCACATTTGACTACTAACTAAAGAGTTTTGGCCATTTAGCAAAGGAAGAATAGTAGACTATTCTGTGTTTAAATAGAATAATAACATATATAATAAAATAAACTGTGAATACACAATTTGAAAACTTTTAGTTATAGTAGGGAATAATTACTTCTCACAAGCCCCAAAAGCTCAACACTTCTTTTATGCCAGTCTGGTCTTTCATAGTTTTCCCCTTTTTAACTGACCTTTGCATGCCCATCTTCTGTCCACATTGAAATTTATGTTTTAGTAGTGTTCAGCCCTCTACCCCAAAAGACAGATTTTATGGATGCCATCAGTTTTCCAGTGCTGCTCTGTTGAGCTCCCTCAGTGCAGTTCCTTTGGTAGCACCATAAATGGTAGTACCATCAGCTATTTGAGGGATGTCATCACCAACTTCTAATGGGAACTTCCACAAGAAACTGTGGGTAAAATAATGGAGTGAAGGATGACTTAGGTGGTTTTTCCTTGCAGAGTATTACAGAAACCATAGGACTTCAGTTGTCCTAGGCAAGGAATGAAATTCCCCATTCACTAGATTTCTTTGGAGTGATTTTATTTGTTAAGCAAAAAGACAATTATAATGATGGGTATTTTCCATCCCACAGCTGTGCTCTTCTGCCTGCCTGCCTAATGAGAAGAGGGCATTTTCTATAGGTAGTGAGGAAGTAAAATATCTTCTTGTCCCTCCCCTGCTCCCATGGAGGTGCTCAGGAAGCCACTTACTGTAGATGGTTTGGTGAGGAGCACCATCGATGTAGCCGTCAGCATTGATTTGGAGGTGGAAGCTGCTCCTCTCCGTGTCGGTGTAGAGGTGCATCAGGCGGTCTCCATTGCCCCAGCTGGGACTCAGCAGCGGAGAGGAGTTGGGAAAGGCGAGGGAAGCCTTCAGGCTGCAGAGCAGCAGCAGCAGGGAGCTGCAGGGAATGCCCTGAGGACTGGCTTGCCGGTCCATTGGCTTGTGTCTGCTCTTTGCCTTTCCTCGTGCCTGGAGTGTAAATCCTCAGACAGGATCCCTTCTTCTCTGCAGAGGCTTATAAAGGGCAGCAACATGACATCACACAGGAAAACCTTCTCCACATCCTTGATTTTTGGCAAAGCAACATTTTAAGTGTCCCAAAACCTCAAGGGAAGGATCTCTGGCTAAGGTGTGTGGGGGAAAAATGTAAGGTTTCTAAAGACAGCTCACAAAAGCTAATGATATGTTCAAATGTTATCTACAACCCTGTGACATCTGAAAGCTTCCCACGCCCCTACTGTTGGATCCAGGAAGAGCAATCCACTGCACTTGAACTGAAGGGAATGACCCTTCAGACCTGAATTATCTTTCTTTTTTTCCAGATGTGTTTATTCAGACTCCTGCCTCCCCTCACCGTTTCCATGCTGCATTCTGATTTAGTGGAAACATTAAATACAGCTAAAATTTTGTTGCAAATGTGCCAAAAGTTAATGTTTAGTTGTCCTGAGCCTGATCCCCCCTTCGTTATGGTGTAAGTTCCACACCAAGCCTGTTGGGCTCATATTTGTGTCACTCCATTTAAGCAAAGGAAACTTAATATGAGCAGAGCCTACTTCAAATAAACGGTGCCTTTTATTTCCCCTGTTTCTTTCTGAGTCACATAAATAAAGTTGGCCAAACAGCTGAAAATAACGTGTAAAACACTGAAAAGCTGGATGTTTGCTCCTGCATTGCACATCTGGCTGGCAGTTTTACAGAGTCCCACAGGTCAGTGTGGGCAGCAGTTCTGGGGTCTGAATCAATCCTGAAATCACCCAAATCAGCCCATTTTTAATATTCCAGGTACAACAAGCAAGCTTGGAAGAACTAAAAAGGGACATAGAGTCATAGGCTCTCCTGATCTGGGAAGGACCCAACTGAGAAGTAATAAGTGGATAGTGATGTTAAAAATGTTCCACAATACAAGACCTGCTTCTCAGGTGTCCTGCCAGTGTTCTGGGTCTTTGCAAACAAATTTTCTGATTTAAAAAAAAAAGTGGTTCCATCTATTATATGAAAATGCTATACTAATGGGACACTATATATGGTGAATCAATGCTGACAGGAGTGACAGGTTCTAAAACTAGACTGTGTCAAGGTTTCTTTCAGAATTTAACATAAAACTGACAAAACTATCAATGAATATTTCTTTAATGAAACCTGAGGATTTTAACTGTAGCAGTGTTAGGTTCAGTTACAGATTCTAGCTGGACACAGAATGAAAAATTCTTAGTTTCATTAACAAGCTGTGGAGCTGTGCCATCAGCATATAATGGATTGATAACATTAATGAATTGATACAGCTGTAATCCACTGCAAAAGTGGATCTGATTTTGGTTTTTTTATTGTTTAAAAGCAGCAAAACTCTGCCAAATCCTGCAGCCACACCTGTGTAAATCCAGAGACTTGCGTCAGAGTATATTCACCTGTGTAAATGACAGCACTTTTTAGCCAAAGTGTATAAGGGTCAGATCTTAAACTTAGTAGACTGACAAAGCTGGCTGCACTGAAAGACAACCCAGGCCTCAGATGTTTTACTTGTTACAACATCTGAAACGCTTTAAATTAAAAGATAGGGTAGTTTTTCTTCTCTTTTTTTAAAGCAATATTTCTATTTATTGTTAAAGTTGCCCACCCGTAGTTTTCACTCTGGTCTTAGAAGAAATGTTTGGGATTTTTGGTTGGTTGGTTTTTCTTTTTTTTTTTCTTTGCCTCCTTTATTAGAATCCTATGGAAATGCGGATATTTCCTCAGGGGCAGTTCCAGAAGTTTCTTACAGAGGCATTGTACCCTCTTGGAATATTTTGTCATTCTTTTGTGAATGCAGTTTTTCTGGTTTGGTGTTTCATATTCACCATGACATTCTTCTGTGCTTGCCAGCATACGCTGATCTGCTCTCTCTCCAGTACCTTGGTGGTACAGAAAACATTCTCAGACATTTGAAAAATTTATTCAACCTCATTTAAGCACATGCCAGTTGTGAGCAGCTGTTTCTCTTTTTATAATAGTCAGATGAGCAAAGATTACTTTTACATGCTTAAATTATTTGGCATTTTCTAAAGTTTCCCACAGGGTCAGAAAAACACCAGATTTACTAAGTTCTGTTTAAGCTGCTGGGCTAAAGTGAATTTATTAAGTCTCTTGTTGTCAGGATGATAATACAAATTTTTGCTTTTTCATCAAGTTTTTTGTTTGAAACCTATAAATGCCCACTGCATGTGGTTTATTGTGGTTTTTTTGTTTGGTTGTTTTTTTGGGGTTTTTTTTTACAATCCATGTATTTTTTATTTCAGGCTGGTCACTTTATTCCTTCTGTGGGTATTTCACTTATCTTGTATTCATTCAGCTATTGATCAGGTAACCAGGTGTATGAAAGCTGCTTTACTTCTTCAGCCAAGCCTGTTATAATAGAAGGGATGAGAGCCTTTCTCATCTCGCATTGTTATGCTGATGCATCAGCAATAACAGTATTTCTGCAACTTTTACCACAGGAGTTGGTATTGATTTTTCAGATTTCTTTATTTTTCTGTGATGTTTGATGAATTGAGATGTCTTTTCTCAGTTCTCAGTTAAGAAATTGCTGATAATTAACAGAAATTACTTGTAGGGAAAAAATAATAGGAAAAAATTGAACTGAATTTAAAGATCAAAACCATTTCACACTGCCATATTTTCCACTTCCCACTGTAGGGGTGCTACACAGCCAGTGTCAGGTGCCAAAGTGGCGCAAGGCTTTCCTTGAAAACATCCTCTAAAGGGAGCTGGGAGACAGCCTGGAGGAGCTACCACCTGTGGTGAATGTCAGGAACCAAGGTAAAGTGAGGAAATTCTCACTCCAGAGCAAAAGATGAGAGGAAAAGACAGACCCCAGCTTTCAGGATGAAATTTATTTGAGATAATCATTGAGCAACCTGGTCTAGGGGGATCTAGGATCAACCTGTCGTGTTGAAACAAGATGATTTCTGTGGTGCCTTCCAACCCAGATACTTCTGTGATTCTGTGATTGATGCTCCAGCCCTTAGTGAGCCTTGATCCCCTCGATCTCTGTCATGCCTTTGTCCCAGGGCTGCTCCTGCTGCTCCTGCTTCTTGCTCCAGAGACGGCTCAGCTCAGGCTAAGCCAGGTGTGCTGGGCTTTCCCCAGGGCCAGGTGCCTCAGCTGGAACATGGGTGATGCTCAGGCCTCCCTGGTTATCAGCATTTAACTGAAAATTATACCCAAAAGTGTACACAGAAGGAACTGAGGGTCACAGGAGCAGACTGGGACCTGACTTTCCCCCCTGCTGACTGCTTTGAGTTTCAGCTTTAGGTAATTTTTTGATCCAAACTTTCCACCTCAACTCTGTAAACCCCTCATCTCAGCAGCTCTGTGTCATCCCTTGTGCTGCTTTCTTTTACTGTGTCTTACTTCAGTCTGGAGAGGACTCACACGGCAAAGGCAAGCTTTTTTTTACAACAAATTTAAGTTACTACAAGTGATTTTCAGTCATCTTTTTAAGACCTCTTGGAAGAGCTTTGTGGACCATCAGAAATCTGCAGATTAAAAAACAAAAACGAAAAACAGTTTCCTACTCAGTCTAATTGATTTGCCTTCCAGGATTCTCCTATGAGTAAATCTACATGTTCCCTCACAGTGGTGGAGCTCCTTTCATCACGTAGGAGCGCCTGTAACACTCTTGCCTAATAAAGCATATTGACTTATATTTAAACAGGTGGGTGGCTTGCCCTTTTGCAGCATTCTGTGCCATCTGAGTGCCTGTGCTGGCCTCAGGAAGCCTCCTGCTCAGCTCACAAGGGAGTCTGGCTTGACAGATTCCAAACTGCCTCTGCTCTTAATAATTTCCTTTGCACTGCATCTCTTCAAATGAGGTCACAGAAATCAGGGGCCTTTCCCTCTGCCTCCCCTTTCCTTAAAATCACTGTAACAAGTGGCTCTGGGACAATCACATCTCCAGTGTTGGAAGTACAAGGGTGGAGTGCCTCTCCAGCAGTTATTCTAGGAACAATGATGCACTGAGCTGAGGGAATGTGCAGTGGATGCTCTGTGTGTGTGTGTGTGTGTGTGCAGGAGCCTTTGCCACAGACTTCACCCGCTGTTGTTAAACACATCCTGAGTGACCGTATTTGGAGGCCCCATTCTTGTCACACTGCCCACGACTAAAGAAAACATCCTGGCTCAGCTCACCTACGTGAGAGAGATGAGGTAAGCACAGCCCACTGGGCCTGAGACCACAGCATGTACCAGCAGTTTCTGCAGTGTGCCTGCTCTAATGAACTCAAATGAAGGGCCTCATTCCCCCTCCAGCTGAAATCCTTGGCACAGATCCCAGACAAAGCAGAACCAGTCCCTAAAAGGTTTTGTTCTCTGAACGGAGAGTGTTTCTGTCATTTTTAGGGGTCTGAGTTTTCTTAGGTGCTGTGGGAGAGAGAATGGTTGCAATCTGTGGTGAGAGCTGCTGATACTGTCAATTAAAAAAAAAAAAATAGAATCACAGAATGGCCTGAATGGATCTTAAAGATCATTTTATTCCAAGCCCCTGCCATGGGTAGGGACACCTTCCACTATCCCAGGTTGCTCAGAGCCCCATCCCAGCCTGGCCTTGACAGGGTAGGGAAGCCACTGTTTATCTGGGCAACCTGTACCGGGGCCTCTGCACCCTCACAGTGAAGAATTTCTTCCTCATATCCCATCTAAACCTCCTCTCTGTCAGTGTGAAGCTATTCCCCTTTGTTCTGTCATTCCAGGCCCTTGTAAAGAGCCTCTCTCCATATTTTCTGTAGACTCCCCTCAGGTCTGGAAGGCCACAAAATGTTCTGGTTTGGTGTTGAGGCCTGGAAGGGCTGAAGTTTGTCTGGATTCTGAAATCTGCCCTGTGTCCACCCAGTCCTGCTGACCTCCCTGCCGAGTGTATTTTTGAGAAAGTGTCTTCTTTCTCCTGGTGTGCTTGCTTCCAGGTCCTAAGGAATCCTGGGGACACAGATATACAGCCTCAACAAGAAAATCACTTCAGTCATCCATCTCCTGTTGTAATACACTGAGAGGTGCCTAAAAGCAGGCTGACTGGCTGTTTTATTTTGGTAAAACTCTTTGGTTTATGTAAAGTTTCCTATTTCCCAACATTGTTATCTCAGCTTGGACTAGAAACATCCAGGAGTCCCTTCTGATCTATGTATTTCTCTGATTCAATGACATCTGCCACTACATTCATTGACAGTTTCCAATAAACTAATGGAAATTTTCCCCTTGTTAGGCAGAAGATGAGAATCAATAATAAACTTCAATGTAACCTAACTCTAAACTTACTCCCATCTCTTGGGTTCACATGTTTTACTCAAATCTGTCCCCTTGAAGAAGAGATTAAAAAGTCTTAGGTTAAATAAATTAGGTATGGAAAATGAAAAGAGAGAGAGGGGCATGCAGTGAAACAAAAAGACAAAATATGCAGATGTCATCATCAGCCAAGGGCACTTTTACTGTGGGGCAGTAATAGTAGAGCATGTGACTGTTGTTAGAACTGCCTCAGTGCAATTGCAGATGTTGCTCTTTAGCTCTGAGACTTATTTTTTAGTGGGATCTTTTGGAAACTAAAACTTCATTGGAGAAATCTTTGCTCTCTGTAAGTTTTAAGAGAAATTTTTTAACATGAAAGCCTAAATAATAAATGAAGAAAGTCATGACTAAACACTGTCCTTGCACCCAGTACTTCTAATGCAAGGAAAATAGTAATATTCCCTAAGCCACTGCAAAACCAGTATATGTTTCTGGCATCCTTTAAAGAAACATGCAGAGCAAAGTTTGTAGGGGGCAGGGCAGGACAAGTAACAGTGGCTTCATTTTTTCATCTAAACTATGTTAGCTCATCTTTGCTCAGAAGCCAGGTTCTGTTTGTTGATTTCTATGACAGGGGCACCTGGAACACAGAGAGGAGAATTTATGAGACTGAACAGAAATCTGGCAAAAATATGTCTGCCCCTGATTCATTCAGGTTTTCCTTCACAAAATGGCTTTTCAGGTAGATGTGCAGCTACAATATCTTTCTTTTGCATTGTAGACACAACAGTTCTTCATGTTGCTTTCTCACCCTGTCATGTTGCTGGGAAGGAGGAACTTGAGAATCACATTGTGCAAAGGTTCATCAGTTGCTGGGACACTGATCCTGCACCTGGGCCCTACTGATCTTTGGCCATTTTCACAGCTGTCACACGCTGGTGCCATGCCAGGGCTGGTTAGGAAATGCATTCTCTTTCAAATAAGTCAGTCGGGCTGTTCTTGTCATCTTTATTGAAGTCCTGGACTCTCATCAAAGTGCTCAGTTTTCCATAAGCAAAGATTTCTTCTCTGACAATTTTTTTAAAACTTAGAAATGCAATTTAACACCATTTTTGGTTTTGGTTTTTTTGGGTTGATTTTTTTTAGTTGTTGTTGTTGTTGTTTCTTTTTTTTGTTTGTTTTTTGCTTTTTAAAAAAAATTTTAATGTAAAAAAATCTTTTTTATTTTCCTTTCCATTATCCCTAATAGACTTTCTTAAATGCTAGAAGCTGCTTAGCCCATCTGCCTACCCTGAACATGACTGTATCTCTTTGACACTGGTGGTGTTATTTCTTGACCCTTTGCTCCATGGTTGATTGCTTCCCCAGTCTCCACTTCTGGCAGAAGAATGGAAATGAATTCAAGTTACCGCCTTCATGACCAGCTGATGACTAGCTCAGCATGAATGGAGATTGTGCAGAATGCAAGCATGCATAAGAAATTTCGTACAAAAGAAATTGCACTCACACAGGTGGCCTGTAGACCTGTATGTTGAGTGTTATAGGGGTGTAGAAAATAAATCCCATTCGAGATTTGCTTTTTCTTACTTTGAAATCTGCAAATTTATCTTTAAAATGTGCAAACACAATGTCTACAGATTTGCTCAAGATCTACAGAAAGTGGCACCCAGACATGCCCCATTTATACTCCCTTTCACATCGTTTCTGTAGTCATTTTCTTTGCAAAATCATCATCACATAGAATCACAGAATGGTTTGGGCTGGAGGGGATCTCACAGCCTATCTCATTCCAACCCCTGCCATGGGCAGAGACACCTCCCACTATCCCAGGTTGCTCAGAGCCCCATCCAACCTGGCCTTGGACACTTCCAGGGATGGGGCAGCCACAGCTTCTCTGGGAAATCTGTGCCAGGGAGTCCCCACCCTCACAGGGAACAATTTCTTACCAATATCCAGTCTAAACCTCCTCTCTGTCCGTTTGAAACCATTCCATCTTGTTGTGTTTTGACCCCGGGTTAAATGTAAGCTGGCTTTTCCCTCACTGGATAACTGAGGTAGTTAAAGTGCTCCTGATCTCACTGAGTGACACCTATGCTGGTTGTCATAATTTCCTTTTTTATTTTGTTTTATTGCTTCTTCAATAAGCTGGAAGATTTGTGTTGGACTTGTGAGCCCTGGGCTCAGGTCATAGACAAGGTTAGCACAAGGAAAAAACAAACCAGGCTGCAACCACCTGGAATGAGTCAGGATGGATCATTTGTCATGGAAAGGAAAGGAAAGGAAAGGAAAGGAAAGGAAAGGAAAGGAAAGGAAAGGAAAGGAATTCTGCAGAGAGCCCTGAAAAAAAATATAATTATTAACTGTGTTGTTTTATACATCAACCCTAATGATTTCTCATTTGAGCTAAGTTAGTGTGGTCACATTGTCCTTGGAGAAGCTATTCCAGAGCTGTGAGCTATGGTTCATCAAATCACAAGCACACAATAAAATTGTGAGCTGTAAACAGTTAATTTTGAGGAGAAAAAAAAAATTAGTCCTAATCAAGGCATTTTGCTCCACACCTTGTGACAAAAAATTACCAATAATATGTGCCCATGACATCCAGGATTGAATAATATGTTCAAATCTCATGATCCAAGGACACAGCTCGTTTAGCTCATCTGGACTTATTGGCCTCTTGGATTTTGGCCAAACACTTTTCAGCAGCCTATGGCTTCCAAAACAAACATGCTTTTGGACTGAGCTGGGTGCAGAACTTGGCTGGAGAGAAAAAAGAAATGCCTGCTTGTGGCTGCATACTTGGTTGTTTGTTTTTATAATTCTTTTCTCCAGTGACAACTATTTCCTCAGTTAGGATTGGTCACTGCCGTTCACTGCAATTCCAGTTAGCATTACATATATTAAAGCTAGAGATTCCCAGTGTTTTATCTTAGCCTGAGTCTCTTCCTCAGTTATCCAGCAGCTGGAAGAGATTCTTACTTCCTCCTTTACTCTTGGGTTCTGACAAGGAAATTAAATGTCCTCTTGGCTTCTGCTGGGTTGTTGCAATTCCAAACAAGGAGCACAAAAGCTTGCAGTTGGGCCATTTTTCCAAGGAACAAACTCACCTGCACTTAAATACCTGGCACCTAACTTTCTCTTCCACTGCTTAAATTGATACAAAGCAGGGTGGACTCAGCAAATGCCGAAAGTAAAACAAACAAAAAAACCCAAAAAACAATGGAAGAGAGATTTGGGGCTGTTTATTTCCTTTTACAAGCATATATTTAATTAGATTGCCAATGCTTACCACAGGTTGCTCAGACCCCCATCCA
>VZTX01017480.1:0-11861 GCA_013400915.1 Pardalotus punctatus
GATATTCCTGCCCCGGGATCAGTGACACTCTGTCAGTACCATTTGCCATCCGTGCTGCATTGGAGGAGTTTGCCTGAATTTCCCATTCTAACAGCATTTTTATGAAAATGTTCCCTCCAGTTTCCTTGTCTTGCTTTTTTTAAAATGTATTTCAAATCTGCCCCGGTGTGACTTCAAGGAAATTCCCCGGATGCCACGGAACTGCCCTGTCCCGTGCAGACCTGGGCAAGCCCTGATTCCCCACCTGTTGGACCAGTATGATCGGAGAGGCCCTGCCCGGCTGTTTGTGGCTTCGTTCATGTTTATAAACTACTGCAAGATCTGAGAAAAAGGATTTACGAGTGCAAAATAATAAGTTGCCAAACAGTTTCTAACCTCATAAACACATAATTTTCAATTCAAGGAGACACAGAGGAGGGCAAGATCACACAAGTGGACTGGGAACAGTTTCCATCATCCATCCTGGGAGCTCCGACTGCACAATTCCCTCCATTGCTTGCAAGCCCAGCCTGGTGTTTAATCATGAATTGAGAAAAAGCCTTTCTAAAGATTTTTTTTTTTTTTTTAACGTTCTAAAAATGGGAAGCTCATTTGTTTTTAGCTGCCCTCCTCCTTCTTTTGTTTCTCCCTTCGTGCCGTATTCACGCGGCGGTGGGACAAAGCTTCCTGGAAATATGAACTGAAATGTGGGAATCCATTCAGCTCGGCTTGACTTTGTTCCTTTATGTCCCACAAACCACAGCAAACGTGTTTGTTGTGGGGCCACTCGCTGAAACAGATAATCCAAACAATTGTGCAGCTGAGCCGGGATCCCGTGGCTTCACTCCTCCTCCCACTCACGGACCGGCAGTGGGAGAGCTGGAATTGTTGGGCAGGCAGCCTGAGAGCCAGAGCCACGGACCCTACTGAGGGCATGATGGATGTGTGAGGAAATTCAGGAGTTATCCATGGGCTGCTGTGCAAACAGAGTGATTAATAATGATTAATTTTGCTGCACTGGCACAGGGTGCCCCTGGATCCCTGGCAGTGCCCAAGGCCAGGCTGGACATTGGGGTTTGGAGCAGCCTGGGATGATGGTGGGACTGTCCCTGCCACGGTGGGGGTGGATTGGGATGGATTGCTGCCCCTTCCAACCCCAACCTCTGGAATTCTGATGCCAGAGGCAGCAGTGGGTGTGCAGGCTGGAGCCCCACATGGCCATGACCTGCTCTCCCAACCGCTCTGGGCTTCCCCATCCTGGGAGAAGCTCACCCTGAGCCCCCTGATTCCTTCAAGGATTCGTGTCCCCTCCCTGGGCTGCTGCTCCCTGAGCTTTCCACCCTGCAAGGGCAGAAGCTCCCGTAGCCGTGGGTAGAGCCAATATCCAGCTGGAGCATTTCCTTGAGCAGCATTTTGTAGGTTTTTCCCAGCATTTTCAGGAATCTTTTTCCAATCAGCAGGAGTCCTGTGGGGCTGCACCTGCCCATGGATGCTCCTCACCAAGGGCTGGCAAGTGTCCCCGTGAGCCGTGGTCTCCTCGGTGGCCACCTGGCAGCAGAGCCCCCTTCCAGGAGCTCGTGCTGTCCAATATCTGAACAGAAGGGCAACAGAACTACAGCTTAATCGATGAATGAACCCTGATAAGAGCCACTGCCACATTTCCCGTCCCATCCTCGGCCTTGGATGCCGGGCACGGAGCGAGGAGCTGGCAAGTTCCCCGTGGCTCCCCGTGGCCACGGATGCTGCGGCCGAGTGGGGAAACGCCAAACAAACAGCGTGGACGGCCATCTGCCGCTTCCAGAGCTGCAGCCAGCCCTGACACCCCATTAGGCCACGGACCAACTGCACAAGTCTGGTGGTTTGGCCACTGGCAATTTTCATTTTTCTACAGAAAAGGCTTCTGGCATTTGTTAAAAAAAAAAATGGGAAAAAAAAAAATAAAGCAGAAGGAAGAGGGCCAAGGGGTTTGAGGACTTGTTTAAATAATGGAAAGGCTGCTGCTGCTGGTTTTGTTTATGTCATCAGAAAAGGGCACAGCTTTGAAGTCATTCATGAGCAACCGCAGTGTTGGTTTATAAAAGCAGCAGAGCTGAGATGCTGCTGGGTTTGCACCTTTGCAGAGCGGAGCATCCATGGGCTGACAGCACCCAAACGGGCTGTTCCTCACTCCCTGGGCTGCTGACCTCACCACGAGATGATTATTTTTAATACAGAAAAAGAGAGCAAGAATCTTAACATTTCCCTCCCACAAAATATTTGCTGTGCTGCACCTTCTTCCTATCCATGGAATGGCACAGGAAATCCAGTCAAGGACACCCGTCCTGGCTGTCACCAAGCCACATCCTCCTGCCCTGAGACCTCCTCCACGTACCAGGACTAGCAAATTGATTTTTAAAAACATTTTACTGTGTCCTGTACCATTAAACCCTGAGGTGATTCTGTTATTATTCTATAAATCACAAATATCTTCTTATGATCGACCTTATTTTCTGTTTCCTGAGTCACCCTCCATTCTCCCTGATCCAATCTCCAGTGAGCAATTCCCAGAGAATGCAGTCACGCAGTCCTGTTCTGGTTTACCCTTCTTCCCAAATAAATCCGAGGTAGATTATAGACCCAGGATAACTGTGTGTGAAAAAAACAGATCGGGGCTTTCCCTGCTGCTGCCCTACGACTGATTCAGCCAGGCCTGGGAGAGGGGAGAAGGTTTCCCTGTGCTGTCATCCAGAGAAACCCGTGGATGTGTAAAAACCTGATCTAGACATGTTGGCATTGTCGAATAATTCCTGTTTAACCACTTCTGCTTCGATACTGGATGGGTCATTTGAATACCTGCACTCGCTCTCACTCGTGTGGAAATTCCAACTATCCTCCTTTGCCAGAATCCTGGGAAAATCATAGAAAATCATAGGTTAAAGCCCTCCCAGTGCCACCCCTGCCATGGCAGGGACACCTCCCACTGTCCCAGGGTTCTCCAAGCCCTGTCCAGCCTGGCCTTGGACACTGCCAGGGATGAGGAGTCCACAACCCCTCTGGGCACAAGTGACTACGAGAAGTGAGCGTGGGAGTGAAATACTCCGTGCCAGGACTTTTCCCCACGTTTACAAAGATGTTCTTCCATTGCTGCTCCAGGAATGGACTTCCCTGGTGCTCCCCTTGGCACACTGAGAGGGTTTGGCTGAAGAGGGGAGGAGGTGCTGGAGGTGCTGCTGGGCTGGGCAGGATCTGCTGTAGGAGCTGCCCAAAAACGATCAGCGACTTTTCTGTTGTAAAACCATTGTGAAACAGCTCTGAGGGCAAAGCACCACAGCTGCCCTTGCACCTCCCTGCTTCCAAACCCTGCTGTGGGCTGAGCTGCTCCAGGGCTGCTCTCTGGGCACGATCTGTCTCTCTCAGGAGAAAATTCCCTTGCTCTCCATCCCTCCTGCTTCCCACTCCCAACTGCACTGCAGGGACAGGGTCTGAGCAGCCCGGGGGTTCCAGGGGTTGACAGCTGGATCCCTTTATCCCTGCCATGCCCGTTCCTGCTGGGAATGGATCACAGAAGGCTGCTGGGAGGATTCCCCCGCTCCAGAGGGGGGTCTGGTGGCTTCATTAACACCAGCGCTAATGGTCTGTGTGATTGGCAGTCCGGGCAATGGAGCTGCCCTCAGTTCAGCTGGACGGGTTCAGGACTGGACACGGCCCCCGTGACCAGGCAGGTGCCACCAGTGCCACCTCCCAAAGCCCAGGAGGGTGACAGCGCCATGCTCCATGGCCCTTTCCACGGGGAAAGAAAATTCAGCGGAAAAAGCTGGAGAATGTCACTGGCTGCATTCTACATCTGTTACATCTCAGGATAATTTATTTTAACCTCTGAAGATACAAGGGAAAATATGTGAAGGAGATGGAGACGTGCCAGTATTTCCAGTTCATTATAAGCAAAGAACTGTTGCTTATAGCACTTTTTTGGAGCAGAAAGAAGTCTGGTTTTAAATCCCTCAAGCAATGAGGAACCACGTCCCCGCCAATGGAAATGGTTCTTCGGTGAGGAGTTTACTAATTAAAAGAGTTTCAGCTTTAAGTTCAGTCTAAATTTCCTCCCTTTACATGATGTTCTGTCTGCTTTCTGTGGGCATCGCTGGATCCCTGCAGGAGGGGTCACCCAAATGTCTTTCCTGCTCTCGGGGAGTGAAGCCCTGGCTTGGGTGTGCTCCGACCTGGAGGGATTTGGGATGCAGGGCAGGGACAGTGGGAAGCGGGATTGTCACGCAGGATGCTCAAACCTCTGGGTCTTGGTTTTATTTTTTGTTTTTCTCCTATTTCTCCTATTTCTCCTATTTTTATTTATTTTTCTCCTATTTCTCCTATTCTCACCTGCAGAGGTGAGGCCGAGCAGAAGCGAGGGATCTGCGTTCTGGCCACGCTGGTGACCAGCACGGCACGTGCCACCCGCCCCTGGTGGCACTGGGGATGGCGGCACCCTCGGGTGCTGCGGGGCAGGGTGTGACAAGCGCTGTGCCCCGTGAGAGGTGACAGCTGTGTCCCCTCTGAGCCACCAAAACACCAACGAACCAAACCCGGCTCTCCTCCAGCCGCAGGTTTTGCGTGTTGAGCAGCGCACGACACGGCCCTGGGGACCCCCCAGGACAAAAAAAACCCTTTCTCCCCATCCTGTTCGTGTGGGAAAAGGGGATAAAGGATTTGGGGGACACAGGGATTTGCTCCAGCAGGGTGACCCCCAGCTGGGCAGGTTTGACCACGAGCCCCCCGAGAACCGAGTCGAGACGACCCCGAGACATAAACAGCTGTGCCTGAGGACGACACTGTGTAAGCAGATATGTATGAGTGTTACCAAGATTAGGGCTTAATTAAATTCCTGCAAGATTTTTGGGTCTTCATAAATTTCCTTTGAGCTCTCTGCCAACTAGGATATGCTCACTGGCTTCGGAATATAAAAGCAAGTGTTGTTGTGTTTTGCAAATATATTTTATAATGCATGCAAGTGCTGACTATGCAAAAGTCTCCCTCGTTTCCACGATTAACAAAATTACAAAAGCACAAAGGGTAGCAGTTCTTCTTGTTTTCGACTACCCCTTGAAAACAAGAGATGGATCAAAGTATCCTGTGATTAAGTTCATTAATCACACCCACACCATGAAAAACCATCCACTCTTCTGAACCCACTTCTCCCAGAGGGAGGGCATGAGGAGTTGCGTTCTGCTGTGGGTTGGGTGTTTATTTACTTGTTTTTTTCCCAAACAAGGACGTGGATGGGGTGGCAGCGATGTCTCTGGCCGGGAGCAGCCGGGTGGGTGAGGATCGGCCAATCCCTGCCCAGCCCTGGGGCCTTGGGATGCACAGAACCTCTGCTGCTTTCATCCCACTTGGAAACAGATCCTAGAAATAGGGATTGAGCTGACGGGCAAGGGGTGGGCATGGGGATTTCTGTCCTGAGCCAGGATGGGCAGCACCGCACTGGAAACCCCTTGCTGGGAGCGAGATTCCCTGTGCTGGGCTCCTGTAGGGTTTGTATCCTCCTTCCTTTTAATCCCATGCTTGTCCTTGTCAACACAGGCACGCTTATCCAGCACCCAGAGCTTTTATCTGTGCATCTGATAAGTGAGAGCCCCGCAGAGGGACCCCCTCACGCCCCCCACGCCGCGCTCCTCGAGGCTGCTGCCGGCGTCGGAGCAATCTGACAGACACGTGTTAAAGCACTCGGAAAATTCAACAGCAAACTGGCAGTCGTGTTCCCAAGCTGGCCCAGCAGGGAGGGATTCAGGTCACGGATCCATCCCTGCAAGCAGCACCTGGCTGCGGGACACGTGCCGTGTTCTCCGAGGGATGGAGCTGCAGGAGCTTCCAGCCAGCGGGAAATCACCCCAGCCCTCGGAGGACACAAGGGTCACCTGCTGGAGTTAGCAAAACCCAGCTTCTTGTCGATGCCTGATGGTGAGGTGGATGCTGAGAGGGATTTGTCGCTGTCAGGGCCCTCCCTGTCCGGCAGAGTGACCAGCCCTGGGTGCTCCTCAAGGCCATCCCAGGACGAGCTCCATCCCAGCACGGAGCAGACCTGTGCTGCCTCCTATTTTTTAAACCCAGCCACAGCTGCTGTTTCCTGCAGGGGACCGAGCCCAGCCCTTGAGAAGACTGTGAAAATGATAATTTTGTCCATGCTGAAAGAATCTCTCCAGCTCATCCCCACAGATTTAACCACGACCAGAGCTGAAAACACCCAGTTCTGGGTGGATTTGCACCAAAATGCAAATACTCTGTGCAGGGAGGATGCATTGCACCGCCACCATCCCACTGGATCCGCCTTTTTCGGGTACAAATGAAGCTTTTCCAGGGATTTTTAAGGATCTGGCTGAATGCAAGGGCAGGGAGCACCGCTGAAGCCCGGGTGCAGCAGGGAAGGGGTTATCGCGATAAACCAGCAGCTCCACGTGGAACAAAGCTGGCATTTCAGGGGGAAAACAATGGATTGTGTTTTCTGTGTCCATTTTAGTCATCCAGTTGGCACCGAGGCTGAGGTCACCCACCCAGTCGTGCACTGCAGCATCTCTGTTCCAGGCAGCAAGGAGCAGCAAAACAAAGAGGAGCTGAGTCGGCAGGAACGGGCCAGCGACCGCGGATGGCGAAGGGCTCCGTTCAACGCCGCCGCAGTCCGTGTCAGGACACTGCTGCAAATCCCTCTGAATAAGCATTTTCTCTGACACACATCCCAGCACTCTGCATGGCCACTGGTCACACTCAATCCCTGCCTCGCCTCCCGAACAATAATTACCGGCTTGGCCTGGTTTTGTGGCTGAATGATATGATTTGCAAGGCAAGCGTGCGGGCTCCAGCCAGAGGATGCAGCCTCTGCTCTCCGTCCGTAAATATTTGCTCGAGCAGCAGCTCCGTTTGCTTTGAAGCGTTTGAAAAGGTGGCAGGTCTGACGTGGGGGCACCTGCGGGCACGTGGCTGGAGCGCACGCACCACGCACGGCTGGGCTCGGGCCGGGCTTTGTGCCACGCACAGGAGGCTCAATTTGTCACCCTGTCCTGTTTTCTGGGAAATGAGCTTTAATTGCGTTACCAGGGGCTGGGAAACCTGAGCTCCCGGCCGTACAGCGGCGCTGGGAGTTCTTCTGCTTGGGAGTCAGGGATACACACATGGAATCCAGCGTGGTTTGGGAGGGAAGGACCTTAAATCCCATCCCATTCCCCCCCTGCCATGGGCAGGGACGCCTCCCACTGTCCCAGGAGGATCCAAGCCCTGTCCAGCCTGGCCTTGGACATTCCCAGGGATCCAGGGGCAGCCCCAGCTCCTCTGGGAATTCCAGCCCAGCCAGCAATTCCCAATTCCCAGTCTCCCATCCATCCCTGCCCTCTGCCATGGGAAGCCATTCCCTGTGTCCTGTCCCTCCATCCCTTGTCCCCAGTCCCTCTCCAGCTCTCCTGGAGCCCCTCCAGGCTCTGCCAGGGGCTCTGGGCTCTCCCTGGAGCCAGGCTGAACATGCCCCCAGCTCTCCCATCACCTCTGCTCTGTCCCCCCTCGGGGTGCAGCTGCCCACACAGAACTGCCCTAAGGTGGGGGCTGCCCTGCAGCTGCCCACCAACCCCATCCAACCAACACCACCAGCATCTGGGAGGGTTTGGGATGTGCCTTTCGCAGGCCACGCTGGTGCCCTGGCAGTGTCACCACCCCACAGCCATCCCTGTGGCTGTGCCACGGCCCAGGAAGGGCCAGGGGCTTTGGAAGTCGTGTCCCTGCTGCCCCCACACCCTCCTGGCTGGCTGCTTCCAGAAGTTATGAAAGATGCAGCAAGTCTGCTTCACTCTCCGCGCATCCAGCAGCATCTCCCTCGTGTCTGGGTTCAGCCAAAGGGAGCCCGTCTGCTCCACGAGGCAGTAAATAATTCAGGGTGAACTTCTGTTCTCCTTGTCTGGAACAGGAGTGGAGATGTTCGGGGTTGCTTGGGAAGGGGAAGGGTTTGTTTTATGGGAAAACCTGCACGGTTGGCCTTTTGTTTAATTCAGCATCGGAACAAAACTCGCAGATCCCTGGAGAGGAGAAGCTCCGGGGTGACCCAATTTTGGCCTTCCAGTGCCTGGGGGGAGCCTGCAGGAGAGATGGAGACTTTGGACAAGGGTCTGGAGTGACAGGACACAGGGAATGGCTTCTCATGGCCGGAGGGGCTGCCTTGCCCTGGGTCCACGGAGCATCCCAGGGGCACCGGTTCCGTGGGAAGCGTGGGCTGACGTGGGGGTCAGGGGGGCTCAGCACTGCTGGGAGCTTTGACCGTGGTAAGACATCACCAAAGGGAGCTGGTGACATTGGAAAACCGGATTTAAAGGTCTGGAAAAGGTGTTTCCAGCGACTGCACAACTCCTGCTCTGGCGAATCCTCCCCCTCCCCCTGCCCTGCTGCGAGACAAATGTTATTAATCAACCCTGTAAATTGAGATCCATATTTTTCTCGTGAGTTCTGAAACCCATTTAAGGCCTCTAAACAGCTCCTATCAGCTGAAAAAATCAAATCCATTTTATTCCTCCTGCCTAAGCATCCTGGGGAGCTCTTTGTCAGGAGCCTTCGGTGGGAAAACAATGGAAACTCGTGGGGCGTTGGTGTGCGGTGCCCACGTGGAAGCACCCGGAGCTGTCCTGGACGGGGACAAGGGCTGGCATTGTCCCCACGCTGGCCCTGGGAGCCACGGGCCAGCTGAGGGCCGAGCTCCAGCCCCTCCATCCCTCAGGGAAAACAGAGAGCAGGATCTTCTGGCGGTCGGTGCAGCCAGCATCTCCTCCAGCCTCGCTCTCCGTGCTGCCCTGCTCTCACTTTGCAGCTTTATTAAATATTGACTCCTTCCCCAGCGCTGTTTTCTGCTCCATTATCTCACTTTCGTTAGCATTTGCAGTTCCTCGCCTTGCTGGGAATTCCGAGCTGGTGTTTTGTCTGCTTGCCTTCCTGCCAAGAAATCCTGAAGGAGCTCCCGGCCGGGCGGAATCCCGAATCCGGGAAATAGCGCTCGTGTTGGGTTCGCTCTCCGGCGGGATGGCAGGGATGTGGGGATCCCACGTCGGATTCGGGAGGTGTCCTCCACCTCCACGTGCTCATTTTCCCATCCAGTGCTCCTTGGGAATTCTCCATCCCGGCTCTGCACCTTGTTTTAAACTCGATTTACACCTGGAGGGGTGTTCACCTGGAGAAGGGAAGGATCCAGGGAGAGCTCAGAGCCCCTGGCAGGGCCTGGAGGGGCTCCAGGAGAGCTGGAGAGGGACTGGGGACAAGGGATGGAGGGACAGGACACAGGGAATGGCTTCCCAGGGATATTGGGATGCTGGTAACACCACCACGCCTGGCTTTGGTGGAGCTGCGTCTGATCCACGTGAGCCCAAGGACGTCAGCACGGCCAGAGCAGGGCACGAGGAAATCAGATCCAAAGTTAATCATTTAATTTCCAGCCGGGGAAAATGAGAGGGCTGGCTGGATAAGAACCTCATTACTCGCATTCCCACCCTGCAGAAGCTCCTTTTCCTGGAGAAGGCTGCGCTCAGAAAGCAGCTCATGGATTTTGTATTCCTTTTTTTCATTTCTCACAGAAAAGCCCCACAGCATTGGTGAGCTGCAATCACCAGCCTCTCCTTCGGTGAGCACTGCCCCCCTCAAGGATGGATTTTATGGGTGCTCTCCATCTTCACGATGGATGGAAAATCCCTGGCTGCTGCTGAGCCAGGATCCAGCTCCGATTCATTAAAACCTCTCCACCTTTTACCAGATCACCTGGAACTTCACTGAAATGGCAGCTCAGGATCCGCTGGGAGTGCTGAACATCAGGGAAAATGAGGGCTCATAAACCAATCTTTGCCCTTCCGAGTTTCTTCCCTAGATAAGTAAGAACAGACCGGTTCAGGGGAATTTAGGAATGACTCGGCCCCAAACTTCCAGGTCTTTATGTGGAATTTTGGTGACAAACAGACGACTTTGGTCAGGGCAGTTTAGCAATGACTCGACTCCAGACTTCCAGATCTTTATGTGGAATTTTGGTGACAAACAGACCACTTCAGTCAGGGCAGCTTAGGAATGACTCGGCCCCAAACTTCCAGCTTTTAATACGGAATTTTGGTGACACACAGGCCTTGAGGAAAGGCTGAGAAGTCTCATTCTCCAGTGAAATTCCACACACGCTCATGGCACACAGCCCTTGCAAAGCTGGTATGGCCATTAATCCCAAGGCAGACAAAGAATTCCCTGGTGGCATCAGCCGGTGTGAAGTGCCCAGGTGCCTGGGATGAGCTCTGGGAACTGCACGTTGTGTAGCTGCTTATTTCATTTGAATAAATAAATGGGAAAACAAAGGTCTTGTTTATTAGTTTGTATCCCAGAATAATTCCTTTACATTGCACGAGCCAGCTCGGTCCTTTTTTCACTCAGCCACGCTAATTTTGACATTTGCAAATGTCGACATGCCAGTTACAGACAACAACAAATTGCTTAAAAATCACCTTATTCTCTTAAAAGAATTCCTTTCTTTGCACTGCTGCATTGATGTTAAACAGTTGCTGTGTGTAAGGATGCCTAATTTCATTAAAAAATTTTGCAAGGCTGGTTTTGACCTGAATCTGCCTCATAGCAGGATTTAGAGCTGCCTTTGGCTTCTTGCTGAAATGTAAGCCCAGGAATCCAGTTTATCCTAAAATTTTCCCCAACTTGTCCCAGGTATTTGTGGCCAGCAGCAGCTCCCGGTCCCTCTCCCCGTGTCCAGAGGGACATAAAAATACTGAGGTGATTCACAGAATCACAGGACATGCAGAGCTGGAAGGGACTCACAAGGATCATCAGAAAATCACCGAGTGTTTCCACGCTGGGAGTTATGGACTGGGAAAATTCTGGGATTCCTCACACTGGAGTGAGTTTGTCACCGTCGGTAATTAAAAGCCCTGCTGGTAATTGGGAGAGAGAAGGATCCTCTGCTGGGGACTGTCTTCAGTCACTTTTCCCTGACCCTCCTCTGTTATCAGTGATACCCTAACTCTGCCTTATCTCACAGCACTGTTGTGAAGCTTAATTAACTGATTAATCTTTGGAAGAATTGTGATAGTCTTAGATAAAAGGCACGGGGCAAAGTATCTATAACCGCTCCCTTCGCTATCGACAATAACGGTGTTATGAATTCCCGAGAGCTCTGCGGGGTTTAAACCTTTATTAAGGATAATGCAAGATTTTTGGGCTTTTAACAAAGCGGTTGTGTGAAATTCTGAGCTGTTCCTGGGGCCTGCGGAGTGGGAAATCCACACCTTTGGATCACTCAGGATCCCAGGCCACGTCCTGATGCTCCACGGGCAACACGGAGCATGAGCCAGGACAAGGTGTCGCTCCCCATCCCCGGTACGGATCCATCACGTCTTTTTTTTTAATTAGAACGAGCACCTTTAATTAGCAGTGGGTTTAGAGCTCACAGGGAGAAAAGCTGCCTGTCGCTTCCATGGATTTGCGCTGCAGGATTGCGTGTGCTGCCACACAGGATTCCCAGCGCGTCGCTTCTGCGGCAGCTTCCGAAGCCGTGCCTCTGGCACAGCTCTTATCCCACAGAATGTAAATGAAGGAATGGTCATTTTCCAAACAATGATGCTCATCCGCTGGCTTCTCCCCCCAAATTAATCTCCATGTGGAGAGTTTCCATGGCCGGGAGGAGAAGCAGCAGCACCAGCGTTGCCGTGAAGGTGAGAGCTGAGTGAAAATCGTCCTGGAAGGATAACGGAATGCTAATAGGGGACAGTGGGATATTGGTGGGGCTGACAGGAGGGAATGAGGTTTTGGGTTTGGGACTAAAGCAGGAGTGAGGACAGCACAGTCACCAGGGGGGTGGATGGCATCTCCTGGGAGGTGCCACAGGTGCCCCCAGGCTCGTGTGT